>JASSRZ010008093.1:0-22564 GCA_032164315.1 Malacoctenus gilli | reverse complement strand
CTTTTGCCACCATGTTTTGAATTGAAAATCTTTATTGAATTGAATGCCTTATTTGATCCCTTTTTGGGGAAAGTTTCTTACATCACAGCAGCAGTTTAAAAATATATACAAACAAGTAAGATGGGAAAAATTAAGGAATATAAACATAAAATAATTATATGCAACAATATGTATAAAATAAAATATGTACAATATATGTACAAATATTCATTATTTGAAATATGTTTAATTATATTATTATCATTATTATTATTATTATTATTATTATTTGTATTATTTGTATTATTATTATTATTATTATTAAGTTTAAAAATGTTGTACTTTTTTGTTTTCTGGTCATCAATGCTGCTGCTGCAACCATCAACTTGTGGACCTCCTGCTCCATTCAACCCCCACTTGTGAACAGGACCCTGATATCCTTCAATTCCTCAACCTGAGGCAGGAACTCATGGACAACCTGGAGAGAGCAGACCACCTTTTTGTGGTCGAGAACCCTGGCCTCCGATTTGAAGGTGCCGATTCTCATCCCGGCCACTTCACACTCCGCTGCAAACCGTCCCAGCATACGCTGAAGGTGCTGACCCAAAGCTGCCAGCAGGACATCATTTGAGACAAGAGACATCTTATGATCCCCAAATCAGACACCCTCCTGCCTAGAACTCCTGTCCATAAAAGTGAAGAAACAGGACAAGTGACGAAGGGCAACCCCTGATACAGGCCAACATGGAAACAGGTCTGACTTATTGCACTTAGAGGGCCACAGACTCCCTACTCTCGAACCCCCAACCAAAGAGTGTAGCAACTGACACGATTGAAAGCCTTTTCCAACTCCACAAAACGTATACAGACGTTGTGCAAACTCCCACAATCCCTTGAGCACACCGCAAAGAGTGTCGAGTGGGGTTCAGCCTGGGGTTCAAAACAGGTCTTGAAAACATCAGGGGGTGAAATAGCAACACCGTGCCATGATGAACTCAAGAGCCTGGATAAACTACCTCAATGAGTATCGCGTCATGTAGCTTTCAAGTGTGCTCAGCTGGGTGATGTCTTCCTGGAAGAGTTACAAATGATCCCCATTTGTGCAGGGTGTCCAACTTTAGCCTTTTTTTTATCAGAACTTCCTCTAAAATGAATAAAAGTCCATAAAATGACTTATCTCTACATAGCTCTTTTTCCACTCTAATTTCTAATATGTTTCCTTAAATAATGGCCTGAAAAGAATCTGCAAGAACAGTGCTAGGTTGAAGCATTTGCTACGACCTACCATCACATAACTATTGCCTGTAACTCTGTTCAGATGCATTTTAACATAAACTGTGCTGTTACACTTCAAGTGCTTCATTCAAAATCACGAAACTCTGAACCACGACAACCAAATCAGCCCTATGAAGCATCCTAGCCACATGTCCGAAGGTAGACCCCCCCCCCACACACACACACACAGTCGCACACATCACATTGATAAACTCAACAGTCAACCCGTGACTTTTTAGATGCAGTGGACCTTCTTCCCAATGACTCATCTTGATGATGCTGTGGAGACCCCAAACAAACATGCCCAACCAATGAGAACTAAACGGTAGGCCAGCGTTGAAGAATTTAGTTGAAAGTCAGCCGACAGAGATGAAACACTCCCTGTTTTGCATTCCCCATAAGATGGAGCTGCTCAGTTTATGTAATGCAGTCTGTACACATTAAAAGACTGTCAACAAGAATAATATTCACTCAGGCTGCACTTTGTAAAAGGTTTTCCGTGGTTCTTTTGCAGTTTTTTTTCTCTCTCCCTCCTAACAGTCTGTCTTTTTAAAGAATGAATCTGTTCACTTGGAAAACTCTCTTAATAGCAGCGCCAGAGATGGAGCTCTTCTGCTTGTGAGTGCAGCGTGTTTGATGACACACAAAAGGAGGAGAGTCACAGAGGAGGTTTATAGTGATGAGTCATGGGAGAACCCTCAGTGCACCGGTAACTGCCTCTGCAAATGTGGAGGCAAATATTGACCGCGTGTGAGAGAGACAGATTTTCAATGTGAATGTTATTCGTGCTGTGGATAGAGCCGGGTGAACATGAACATTGTCATACAACTCTTGCACACACATTGGGAGCTGTGGTTGTAGTAAGAGGGTATCAAATTAAACGTTCTGGTGGTTTTAACCAGGTACTGAGCTTTCTCTTCACAACCCAAAGATAAGTTAGGGCCATCCAACTCTAAATGTTAATGTTATTCAGATAATAGGCTTAAACACAAATGACTCCAGAGTAAAGTCACAACTTAAATCATCTTCTATTCTACATGTTTTTGGATTGTAGGAGGAGAATGGACGACCTCGCTATGACACGGTTCACCTTTTGTGGCTTTGCAGACTTGCAGTTTTTTATGCCTCCCCCCCACCCCACCCCACAGTATATGAACGCAAATTGTGTTCCGTGTCACGATTGGCTAAGGGAGTGGAGGCCAATGTCAATCAGTCTCCTCTGTCCAGTACAGAATGCGTTCGGCTCAGCAAATTTAGGTTTGCAAAGTTTCTCCACGACAAAACTCACAATGTCAATGAAACGTTCCACACCGACAAAGGCACCCAAAAGGCGGGAAGGCTAACCATCACAGAAATGGTTAAACTTCTGTGCTAAAGGAAGCTAGAAGTTACCCGGCTGCAGGGCACCATTACAGAACATAATACTGTATAATAGTTGTAAATCATAAAGATGACTACTTTGCAGATTTCGCCTATTGTGGCTTCTTTTTGGAATGCGACCCCTGCGATAAATGAGGGTTCACTGTACCTGGAGAAAACCAGGAGGCCTGATCTGGGTTCAAACTCAGAGCCTTTGAACTGTGGGGGGCGGGCGGGCGGGCGCTACCCACCGCTGCACTATTTAATGCTTATGGTAAAAAGACCAGACGGTTTGCATAAGAGGGCGCAAAACAGGGAAAGCCACCAAAACCGGGAAAGCCACCAAAACCAGCCCACAGTTGAGTTGGGTCTGAATCAAACCTGTGTTTTTTCTGGCAGCAGTGCTCTGTGATTATAATCTGGATATAACTAACTGACCCTGAACAGCACGAAACACTTAAAAAAAACCCAATTTGTTTTTGTTTAGTCCTTTTCCACACCAGCTCAGATGACTCGCCAGAACATTGAAAATGCAAGATGTGCAATCAGGCTCAAGGGGTCTACTTTTCGTGCCGACTCTGATGATTGGCAACAAGTAGTTCCTGTCCAACATGGACAGGTCCATGTCACCCTCTGTTCAGTTCATAAAAAAAGTACAAGCAGAGCATGTGCCCCACTCACACTAATCCATCACAGTATGTACTTGTACCCCTGGTGTGTTGAGAGGGAGTGGCTGATGCAAGGCCTTTCTGTGAAAAGGTGCTTATGAAAGACCTGGACAGATACAAGTGTCAGTTGGCCAGAGAGATTATCCCTGGCCATCTCTGGCTTTAACTTTATCATGTCTAAGCCGATACAAAAGAACTCTCCATGGAAACGCTGCGATATTGGGAATCTACGAGTCGAGCGAAGGTTTTGTTTCCTCACACGATCAATATAATCCCCTCACGGTGAGAAGCTCTTCTCTCTCTCTCTCTCGCGCTTGCTTTCCCCATCATCTCTTGTAAAGGCACAGCAAGCTACCATTTCTATTCTGTGCATCAACGTGATAGAGGCTGGATCCTCCCTTTGCCTATTGGTTTAATTAGACAGCGAGTCTTAAAATTGCATCATCGGGGATCTCTTTCCAACACAGCTGCGAGTCCTCCGAGTGCCAAGTACTAATACCACAAACTGCTAGATTGGTGGAACAAATGCATCATTTAAAAAAAAAGAGAGGTGGAATTGGAATTGAACAAATAGCAAAGATTAAAGTTTAATCATCATTTGCAACTGATCAATTAGAGACGCAGCGTGAATACTGACCAGCATGGTCTTCATATTGCCGCAGAGTTTTGGATTAGACTCTATGCTGTCGGCTTTGCCGTTACAGCTGCGTTGCATGAATTATTTCCTCTCCCCCAGGTTGGATCAATTGTGAGCTTCTAATGTTGCGGTACAGCAAGACAAAACCATTGGAAAATAATAAAACCTAATAGAAATGCATCAACATGCTATGCCCATGTTAAATGGGAGGTAAGTTTAAAAGCTGGGCACCAGTCAATGCACTCAGTTACATTGTGTGCTGTGATGTATTTTTTTCCCCAAGTCATTCAGTCAAACGCAGACTGGTGGACAACAGAATGAAAGAAACAGCAAGATAAAAAGTAAATTGTATGAGAGTAATGATGTGCCAAAACACAAGATACACCATTAGTTGAACAAGAAGAAATTGTATGAAAGGTTGGAAAGCAATTGATTAAGATGCAAGGGGGGATATGAAGACAAAAGAAGGACCAGACGGATTGTAAAAATGTATCTATTTAATTTTGGAAGGAGAACAAGAAACAAAAAGGTAACAAAAAGAATCGACCAGTTGAGGCAAAGTCAAGACAAACTGAAATGCTTTCAGGAATAACGAAAGCACGAACGACAAAAATCTGCAACCAAAAAGGAAACATCGCAGTCAATGAGACTTTTATATGGTGTCTAAACCAGGCCAGGGAAATTGATAGCCAAACTGCTGGGTCAGAGAAAGTTTCACAGTTGCTGGTTTGGATAATTTCTAAATTTAGGTGTTTGACTCCTGTTTAATACTGAAATCCTGTTGGGCGACATCAGTTCCCAACGACTTTGGTGATGGCGTCAAGATAATCGAGTGTGAAATTACATGTGCTCGAAACCGAGCTCGACCAGACGGAGGAAAACATACAGAGAAACAACCACAAAGTCTCAAATTTGACAACTATGATCAAATCCATTAAAAAAAACTAAACTATGCATTAACTATCCCTATAAAATTGTATTTAAAGTGGGTCAAACCAGTAACGGAAGTCGTCGTACACTTGCAAATGTTAAGAAAATACATAAACGCCTTGAGAGGGGACAAAAAAAAATCCTCTCTACTTTTATTTTGAAACTTACTATCTATGCATGCTGAAGGGATTATCCTCCAAAGGAGGAGCAGCCCACCCACAGTACAGTGGCCGGCCTCAGCTGCACATATACAATAACTATAGATTGCAAAAATACAAAGCAAGGAAGCGGATTTTTTACGACGCCAAGATACATATCAGGACATGGGATCTATTATTCGCTGTATCTGCGCGGGCTTCTACTCCGTCTATGACAAGATACGGGGGATTCTCATTAATCTCAGACACAGACACACACACACACACTCTCACCAGGGCCTATAACTGAAAGAGTCGACACAACCACTAATGGAAATTTGGAGATGTAAAGCGCTGTGACAGGTTCATATTGGCCGACAGCATAGATTAAAGTCATGAAGTCCAAATCTATTTATGGGTGTTTTTGCGGCCAGATTTCTCCTTGAATAGTCACAAAAACACTGAATGTCCGTGAAAAGAACCCTGATCCGACATCTACTGAAGCCCATTTTGCTGCGGAGTGTGCGCACGAAACGGGTTTATACCAACTTGTTTAAGCATTTTAATAACAAAAAGGCAGTGGTGGCAGTCTGACAAGCTAACATGCAGCAAGACGGGTTACTGGTTCGAGTCCCAAAACTTGTCAGTGATTGTCAAGGGGGTAAGATCAAAACCAGGGCTCGTTTTCACGCTTGTCACCACGTTACACAAATTAACCAGCATGACTCTTAAAGCTGGAATTTCAGGCCATACATAAAATCGTCCATTTCCTACAGCGGTTTCCAGTGAAATTTAGAGTAGAATTTAAGATCCTTCCACTCACTTATAAAGCTTCAAACAACCGAGCCCCCTCGTACCTTGAGGAGCTGTCGGTACCACATCATCCCAACAGAACCCTTCACTCTCAAAGTGCTGGTCTATTAGAAGTTCTGAGAATATCTACTAGTAGAACTGGAGGCAGAGTCTCAGGTATCAGGCTCCTGTGCGGTGGAACAAACTTCCACTTGTGGTTCCAGAAGCCAGCACAATCTGTCCTCCCTCGCACATCTCCAATTGGTGCAGAATGCAGCCGCCCCTCTTTTAACTGGAATGCGTAAAAGGGAGCACATAACTTCCATCCCGGCCTGCCTCCACTGGCTGCCGGAGTCCATTTTAAGATCCTTTTATTTGTTTTTAAATCTTTAAATGGTTTTGGCCCCTTCCTACCTCTCTGAGCTTCTCCATCCCTACACTCCTGCTCGGTGCCTCAGGTCAGCTGACTTGCTGCTCCTGGAGGTACCAAGATCCAGACGGAAGCTCAGAGGGGACAGAGCTTTTTCAGTTGCCGTTCCAAAAATTTGGAATGACCTCCCACTTCCCATTAGGCAGTCCTCATCATTGTCCATTTTTAAAAACTAGTCCTAAAACCTATTTTTTATTCTTTGGCTTTTAATACAACTTGAGACTCACTGTTTTAGTGTCCTGAGGTTTGTCTTATCTGTTGGTTTTACTCGTTTTAAATTTATTTATTTATAGTTGTATTCTTTTAAATTGTTTTAAATTGTCTCAAATATTTGAATGCTGTGTGCAGCACTTTGTACCAACTGTGGTTGTGTGAAAGGGTTTTACAAATAAAGTTGAGTTGAAAACCTTTGTTTCATAAAGCTTTTAATTAACCTGTGACACTCCTTAATGTTGCTACTGCATGCCACTTACCCCATGTGTCTCCCCTGTAGTCCATCCTCTGTCTTCTTGCATCTCCCTTTCAGTAGGTTCTCTGCAGCAATCAGGAATATGATGTGCAGTACCTCCTGCAAGAATACAGCGTGTGGCGAGTGTCGGACCAATGCCAAATGTTATTTAGTGGTACCTATTCGCCACTGTTCTATTCTTCTCTTTCTATCCACTAACCCCAAATGGTGAAGGCAGTAAGCCGCCACCTCTGAGTCTGGTCCTTGCTGGAGGTTTCTTCCTGTTTAAAGGGAGTTTTTCCCTCTCCACTGTCGCCAAGCGCTTGCTCATTTGGATTTGTTGGGTCTCTTCACGAACGATGTATAGCGCCATAAGATGACTTTGTTGTATATGATGCTTTATAAATAAAACTGAATTTCCCATTCGGGACTGGGAGAGATGATGGGTCATCAGGATTACGAAGGGCAAACACAGAGACCAAAATTTTGGATTTAGAGCCAGCAGCTGACCTCACATGTATGTTGATGGACAGCGGGAGGAAACCCATGCACATACAAGTGGGAACATGCAACATAACATTTGCACCACTGTGCGGCTTTAATACAAATGTATGCAAAAACAATAATGCCTTTCAATATTTTGCCAGAAAAAACTTCAACAAAAACATTTCGGATTGTTTCGTCAGCACGCCGACTGAAATGGGAGTCTAATTATGCCATTAATGTTGCCTGCGGCTATTAACGCCCTGGCCATGTTGAGCTGGAAAAGATGCATTATTCATACGGTCATTATTCTCCAGTTTGACCCTCGCTATGATAGACACGTGGTGTGTAGTGGGGGAGGGGGCAAGGGTGGGTTATCATCCCCCCTCAGCCCAGCAGGGACTCCGGTTGTTCACTTACCATCCATAATGTGCATGGATGTGTACGCGTGTGTGCGAGAGAGTGTGTATCTGAGCTGGTGTATGGTGGAGTGCCACTACCTGTGTGTGTTTGAAGCTGTGGTCGCAGTCACCGGTGTGCATGCACATATTGTTGATTCATATCAACACAGCACACGTCTGTCAAGCATACGGTGTGTGACCTGATCTCTCTGTCAGTCACACACACACACACACACACACACACAGACACACACACACACACGCCTCACTGTGCTCCCCATGCTTCGACAGACATCAAGTGGAACAGAGCCCAGTGTTTCCCTAGCTGTCTGAAAACCCGCAAACACATACATGACCGCACACAGATACACACATTATGGACATGTTAAACACAGCAATACAGCAGGGTGTGAGCAGAAACGCACACACACACACACACACAGGCACAAGGGGCACCCAAGCTGAGAGAGCAGCCAATTAGCCTGACCATCTGTTGTGGAGGCTTGCGTTGAAGAGTGTGCGTGTGTGTGTGTCTGTGTCTCAAAATGTTGGGTTTCTCTTACCTGTTAACAGGGTCAGACTATTGAAATCAAAGAGGAACACAGGAGGTGAAAGGGAAACACTAGAAGGTAAAAATTGCGACAAATGCATGAAAGGAGTGTTAAACAAAAAAAGGGTGCAAACAGAACGAAGGGAGTAGTTCTGGATGAACTCGGACAGGCTTCAACTTTCCGCGCACATTAGCTGATGCGAGTCATTCATCCAGCTTCGGCCACTGAATTATGCAGATGACTAAATAGGGAGCCGGCGGCAGTGTTTTCCTTCCATCTTTTTGCCGCAGTAGCAGTCGGGGGTCGACAGTCTGCGTTTTTCCAAAGCCCCCCCCCGCTGCGATTCTAATGCAGGTTGTGTACTTCAACAGTCTCCGTGTTTATTCTCCTTTCGGAAAAGTCCGAGGGAGCCATAAGGAGTGCTAACAAGAATGACGTAGTCGCTGAATTTATGCCGGTCATTTCAGCGTCCTGTTCAAGCCAAGGGCGATATTATCCAGGGGCAAGAAGGAAACAAGCAGAATCAGCCATCGGGAATGCGATAGTCAGCAGGTCAGAGGGGCCCGATGGGCCACTGTGGGGAGGCAGCTGGACTCTCGTTTTTTTTTAAGTTGCTCTCTGTTAAAAACTCAAGTTCTACATCAGCTGTAGGCAGCTCTTCACACAAGTACCGTATTTTCCGCACTTTAAGGCGCACTGGATTATAAGGCGTGCCTTTAATGAATGGCCTATTTTAAAACTTTGTTCATACGTAAGGTGCACTGAATTATAAGGCTCATAGAAAAGACGCTACAGTAGAGGCTGAGGTCACTTTATGCACCAATTAGAGGGAGCTGCGCTAATGGGAATGTCAACAAAACAGTCAGATAGGTCAGTCAAACTTTATTAATACATTACAAACCAGCGTTGTGACAACTCCGTTCAATCCCAAAATGAATAAACAGTCTTCTTCTATTTGGCGCAGGTCATCTTGTTGCTTCCTCCACTTCCGCACCATTGATTCGTTCATCTTAAACTCTCTCGCTGCTGCTCTATCCCTGTGTTCTACTGCGTGAATGATCGCCTTGAGTTTAAACTGCTCACCCCTCGGCTGGCGGCGGTTTCTCACTGGTGGCCCCACTGGACAGGAGCTACCTGCTCTCCGTCGTCGCCGCCACCGCGCTCACGCTGGCGCTGCTCGGTCGCCACCACCTCGCGCAGTCACATATCCCAGCATGAGCCGCACGCTTGAAGTCGGCGGCTGCTTACCGTAGTTGCGAGACCTGTTGTGGCTCAATATTGGTCTATATATAAAGGCGCACCGGATTATAAGGTGCACTGTCCACTTTTGAGAAAATTGGAGGTTTTTAGGTGTGCCTTATAGTGCGGAAAATACGGTACTTGGATGGGTGTTTCCACAGCAGAACGGCTCGAATAAAAATGGGGGAAGCCACTCATCTTCATACACCCCCTTGGTTCACTTTCAAACTGCACAGATACAATAGCACCTGGTTTGGGGAACACTGACGAGAGCAGGGCTGTCAATCTCATGTTCAGGGGGGTGAGTGCAAACAGAGTTGAATTGAACCTCAGGCCACATGCTGGACACTCGTGGACTGGAAAGAAACAAAGAATTAGGAAACGAAAACTGGATTTAATTGATTGCAACAGAAGAAAAAATAAAAGCCCTCACAGAAATATGAATTGGAACTGCAAAATTCAAATAACATCTTTTGTTACAACTCAAAAGAGCACAAAAAAGGTTCCTACAGCCCTCATAAGGCCTTGAATTGTACGCAGATCACTTTCAGGACACCTCAATGTTATTATTCCCCTGACAGAAAGGTACATTATGATTATTAATATGCTACAATGACAAATAAAATGGTAAATTGGACTGCAGTGATTGACTCTTGATATGAACTTTTTTCCCCTTTTAAAACAGTTTGTCGTACGAGAAAGGAAGCAATCAGGTGCTTACAGCCACAGGTGTAACCGAGCTCCCACAACACCCGCATCGACTCGTTTCTGAGCAGGCACGCTTGTTTCCACACTAATCAAAACGCATTTATTGAAATTACCAATGGACTCCCCAATTACAGGCAAATAAAAGGCAGTAAGAAAAGCACAAAACATTCAGTAGCTCGGTTTTTTTTTCCCCCTTCCCCGTGCCAATACCAGAAGGAAACAAACAAACCAGGAAAAAAAAAGCAGCAGCTTTAAGAGCAATTCATTCAAATCTGGATTTTCCTCGTTTAGAGATCAAATTACGACGTGAAATCCAATCTCGAGTCTTAAACAATTTCTCAGGTTTTGCTGCGGCGGAGTTTCCGCCCGGTGGGACAGGCAATTTAGCGGCGTGTAATGAGTCAAGTCCAAGCACTTATTTGTTTGAACGAGGCCTCATTTGAATGCTCGGTAGTGGCGCTCTGGGCGTCGTGCGAGTTTGCCATGTGTGCGTGCGTGTTTGAGAAGTCTGGTGGGGTGGGGGTTTGCGGGGGGGGGGGGCAGTGGAGGCAGAGGGCGTCGTATTAAAGATTCAGCGCTAGAGATGTTAATTGGTCTCAGCGCAGAGAAGAGGCCTGGATTAAAGTAGTAATGAATTTGACTCTTGAAGGCAGGACGCCTGCTGAATTAAACCTGTTGCTCTGAAAGCCTTTAATGATGGCGGTCCGAAAAAAAAAATGCACCAAAAAATGAAAAAAAAAAAAAAAAATCACAAACAGCTTGTTATTCTGAGCGCGTCAGAAGCCCAAAACCAACAATGAATTGATCTTTGAGGAGTGGCGGCCGTGTAGCCTCTTCCTCTGTGCCGCGGAGCCTCGCTGTTGTCCAAAAAATACTTTTCATAATACATCACTGAACCTCAGAGGGTTTCATTATTATGAATACAAACACCACGCTTTGAGTTACTCCCGCACGTCGAGGGATCCGAAGTCGGAAACCACATTGAAAATCTGTCACATGATGATCTAAATGCCCCCCAATAATAAATCATTTAAATATATACAGAAAGTTAGTAAAAAATCTGGCAGATTGTCAACTTTTTGTGAGCCAATAAACAATCCAATAAAATGCATATTACCGACTGTGTTGATTCCTGAAGGTCAGGTTACACTATAGTAGTCTTCAGCTCATGTCGCCACCAACTTTTGCTCACTATGGTTCGACTTTTTACCCGTAAAACGTCTCCATCTTACACAATGCACGAGAGCCTCACAGTAATTTCCTCATTTCTGTCCATAAATGGACCTTTTAAAGACATGCGCATTATGTCGTCTTGCTCAAGGGCTCAAGTCCAAAAAGTTTCCACACCACGTTAATGGTCCATCATGCTTGATGGCTAAACTATGATTAAGTGTCGGTTTGGCAATGACAAAATATGCAAAATCAATAAATTAATTCTCTCCGAGGTCCTAAATTTCTTCATAATCAACAGTTGACAACTGACTACAGCTTATCCAAACAATCAGTGATATACTGGTGCAATTGCTTGTGTATGGGCATTCCTGCAGCGAGCAACAACAACCCATTTTAAACGGATAAAAATCCATTTGAGAGTGTGCTTAGATTCAAAGGATGAGAAATACACTGGGGAAATACGAAGCACTGTGTACCAACGTGTACTCACTGTGTACTCATTACCACTCAACATACAACCATCATATAGGTTATATCGAGCCCGTACAGTTAGACGAATGGGGCAAGATGTAAAAAAAAAAAAAAAAAAAAAAGCCATTATGACGGCGAATGCGCTACAACTCCAACAGCAATTTAGGTCAAAGTGACAAAAGCAACTGGAAGAAAGTTTCGTCGTTGGGAGGTACACCGCTGATCTACAGTAATAGCTCCCTGCAAAGCGGGGGTCCCCCTTGGGAAGCATATTATCAGGAGAGGCGCGTTTTATAACGGTAAACAGGTGGATGTCCTCAGGATCGTCTTCCCCCTCGCTTTGCATCTCCGCCGCTCGCTCTTCGCAGTAATTCACAGCCCCGGTACGCCTCCAGCAAAGACCTGTCACCGCAACAACAGCGCAGGTCTACAAGGAATACAGAAGTTTCGACGATGCACAAGTCTCATTATTAAGTACCTGACAGAGATCCCCGACCTCGACAACCCCCGACTGAACGAGCTTCTGTCGCCGTTCCCGCCGAAATCTCCGGTGGACTGGAAGCTCCGAGCGGAACAATAAACGACTAGATTTTCTGTGACTTTTCCCCGCTCCCAGAGCTCTGCGGGTTCGGTGTGACTTTGGCTCGTCTCGAAAGAATGCTGGCGAGTGGAAGAGAGAGGTGGTGGAGCATTTGCCGATTCAGCGGTAAATGATGCTCGGGAAGGGGATTTTATGAGACTCCGAAAGGTCGACGAAGAAGCTTTAGAACCCAAAGAAACCTTTTTTTTTTTTTTTTAATTCCCTTGGCTCGAATCTGCCCATGTCAGAAACTTTAGATCAAAAGGTCACTGCTGTTGTTTCTCCGTGAATGATTCAATTAGTCAAAACGGACCAAACTGAAGTTGAACACAGTCTGATTATGCTATTGACAAAAGGGAAACTTACGGTCGACTAGTACAGCAATTTTCTAATTGTATTGTTATTCAAGACGACCGCAAACAACAAGCAAGCGAATCCATACGCCTGATGGGAATGCGGAACGCCTAGCAACGAGTCGAGTCTCGCATCTCCGCCCTGAAAGGTCTTAACCAATAAACGCAAGGAATACAGAGTAAAATGTTTGAAAGCTTCCGTTTAAAAACAATGTATGCGTGGCACAGTGGGGAAGTCGCCGGAACGCTTGATCACAAGGTGAAGGTCTAAGCTGGCGAGTTCTGTCGGAACACATGTTTAAAGACACGTGGCTACTCGTTTCTTGGCGACTGAAAATTCGCAGCTAGTGTCATTGTGAGGCAGCTTTAGAAAGAACGGCCAACCGTGGCGCCGACCAGGGGTCCACGGTACGAGGTGCGGAATGGGAGATTTGTCGCAGTAAATGTCGCACTTTGCTCTACCTCTCGCCATCTGCATCAGCAAACAGCTGCATTACTGCATTACAGCTTGGTCATATAAATAGCTGATTGGTAGTCACAGGAATGACTGAAAGTTGATTGGAATCAGCATTAAAAGAATTGCTGAGGCTGGATTCCAGACACGATAGGAGTTGGGTGTATATAAGCAACAAAAGGCCAAGCACACATTAGACCGGCTCTTTGTGTCCAATTCGAGGTCTGTAAGCGTTCATTAAACTAATGCTTACGTGCCATTTATCGAGCACTTAAGCCTGGCCCGTGTTTGCGTAATATCTTTATTTCCTATTAAAGCCACTTGGTAGGAAAACATTGCACAGAAGTGCCAAAAGCTCACAGATAAACACAACTCCGTCGCCCGTTGAGTCAGGTTTATTTGGACTTGCCGAGTCTTGCAGCGGCCTGTTATTCATTTAATCATCCGGTTGGTTGTGAGACGAGACGGATTTAGATTTGATTTCAAATGCGTGGCGCGCAACTGCTATTATGTGATTGAGGCCACAAAAAAAGGGTGCGAGGTGGAAAAAAAAAATAGAAAACAAAACACAAAGAGGCAGATAAACAAGTTGGAAAACCAGCACCGAGATGTGATGAAACAAAGGGGGATATAAATGGCTGAAGACAGACAACAAATAGACAAAAAATAAAAGGAATCCATCTCTCTTCCAAAATGGGAGAATAATTGGGACCCAGCAAGCAACAAAAGAAAGATTTCTCATCACTCCCAAAAACTTAGAGGCTCAAAAAGTACCCCCCAAAAAACCAATATCGTCTTAAAAACACACAAGATGAACACAATAGGGGCATGATTGCGAAAATGTAACCACGACGACAACGCACAACGGTTATTGGAAAGCCACGAATGCGAGGGTTTTTTTTTTCCTGTGCGTTTCAGTTGTTGGTTCCTCAGTCTTGAGCATATCGTGACATAGACATGAAGGTTGGGATGTGATCTCCGTGTGGTACAGTTTGAGAAAAGAAAAAAAAAGACCCTTCTTGTCACTTTACCCGACTCGCAATCCGTGTTCTTCTCTGGAAAGGCGTTCCCTCGGAAATTAGCGATCTCTGCTCTTTGCGCCCCTTGATAGACCAATTTATGAGGCGTGCAAAGTCTGAGGCAGAGCCTTATCAGTAGGAAAAGCCCTCCAAGACCACAGCAGTCTGTCAAATAGAGAGAGAGAGAGAGAGAGAGAGAGAGAGAGAGAGAGAGAGAGAGAGAGAGAGAGAGGGAGGGAGAGGGAGAGTCGAGACTGCCTATGATTAATATTTACCGTAGCTGTGACATTCTACAAAGTGCAACACCCACTCCTCCCCCTATCACCTCTGCGCCCCTCCGCTGCCCCCCTCCCCCCTCCCACTCCATCCTTCCCTAACTGACACATTTCTGTCTCAGCTTTGACATTCAGGCGCTCCAGCCTCCGCCCACCATCCATTCCTGGCATCCCTCCATCCCCTTCGTCCTGCGGAACCGCCCGCCCTCCCC
The DNA here is from genome assembly GCA_032164315.1 of Malacoctenus gilli. NCBI lineage: Eukaryota > Metazoa > Chordata > Actinopteri > Blenniiformes > Labrisomidae > Malacoctenus > Malacoctenus gilli. Next base: position 7,990 of record JASSRZ010008093.1, on the reverse strand, counting down.
GCGAGCCATTGCCTTGCGAGGAATCATCGTCCTCATCAACCGTCCGGAATGTCAGGCGATGAAGCTCGGGGTGATTTCCGCCCGGACATCTTGTCTTCCGATCACTCCCCCCCAAAACCTCACAGAAAGTTCCGCTGGTTATTCTGGTATCTCGAGGTTGTTTTTTTTTTTGCAATCACATGTATGAATGTATGAAAGAAGGCCAAGGTGAGCAGCCGCTCTGAAGTCCAAAAAAAGAGAAAAAAGTCGAGCACCCAGACAAAAGCAGGGGGGATGGTAAAAGAAGAACGGGGGGGGGGGCGGTTGGAGGAGGGTCCGGGATTTGGGACATGTTCGACAAACCGGCAAGGCGAGCGGAGAGGGCATCGCATCTTGCTCACGCCTGCTGCAGCGTGACTGAGTCAGTGAACTGTGGTGTCGCAGTGCCATCATGTGTTGGAAAGTGGGTTCGACAGCGGGCTTATCTGGACTCATCTGGGAGCCCGACAAGAGCTGGAAACGGGCTTTCCGAACAGGACAGCCGTGCTGTAGGAACCCTGAAACGCAACACGTTCACGTCACCCCAGATTGGTGAAATCACAGTTGACCGCAGCCTTCAATTTTTGAAAGGCAAGAGTTGGTTCCAGTACTTTGAAATTTACATTTGGAGAGATGCGTTCTAATTCTTATCGTTTTAATATGCTGTCCTTCTCCTGTCACCTCAAAGTTACAAACGTCTCCCACTGATAGCAGCAGTTTTGCCGTTTTCACCAGGCTTCATGGACTAATCAGTCTTCCAGCATGCCCTGAATGCAGCAAATTGGTAGCCAGTTTGTATGGAAAAAAATATGCTCTAATAGAACCAGTCTTTCCATATTTCAGCTGAAGCTGCCACATTATGCAACTACTGTACCTCTAAAGTTAATTTTGCTTTAAATATACTTTTTTTTTAGATCATTTGAGTAGAAATTCGTTGACCATTCCACTACAGTTTCGATTACAAATGGACAAAACAAATGGACGATATTGTGTATTATGTCAACACAGACTTCAAACAGAGGTTATATTTTTAAAAGTATTTCTTAAAAAAAAACCAACACTCTGCCCAATTTCCCATTCCTACTAACTACAAAAACCTGAATAGTACGCCCGCAGTAAACCACATCAGCGTTTCTTATTTCCACTGACAATTTTGACCGAAACTGACCTTATGTATGTTTTTTTTCCCCCCTTCTTATGGCAGAAATTGCACAAAAAAAGTCTCCCACAGAGAGGCCCCACCTGGACATGAACCCATGCCCTTTGCGCTGTGAGGTGAGAGAGCCAAAATGCTACACTGCGGAGTGTTGCACTCACACAGTACCGTGACAACACGTAGGCACCACATTAAAAAAAAAAAAAAAAAAAAAAGCCCCCAAGCTCGGGATCAAACCCCAAAAATCCCCTCTGCGAGACTGTTTTCCTGCAGCCAATCAGATCACCAATCAAACATCATCCATCGACTCCTGTCTCCTCTTTCGATATGTCACCCTGAAGCTCCGCCGCTCTCTGTGGCGACAGGCAGCCCTCTCCAACTCTGTACACGTGGAACCCTCCGAAATGACTCAACACCCTCTCATGCCCTCAGACACTGTTAGCCAGGTTTCGTTCACAGGTTGTCACAGACACTTTGGATCAGGACGAGTTGAGCGAGGATCCTTTGTTCACTGTATTATATTCGTTCGAGAGCAAGGTTTTGATCTCCAGGTGCCATGTATAGGATTTCTTTATCTTTTTTTCAGTCTCTGTTGAAGCCAAGGCTGTTTGGAATTGTTAATATTTTTCAGAGTTAAATTAAACTTGAAGAATTGGGCAAACAAGATCAGTTTGCTTTTTTTTTAAAAAAAAACTCCTAAATGCATTTGTGTAATTGAGGGGTTTGCACAAAAACAACATGAAATCCTTCGTTTCCCACAATATCCGTCTGATTTGTCGACGCCAACTCCAACTTTTTTTGTTCCTTTCTTTGACACAAATGTGTCCATTTCCTAAATCTGACTCGCCAAACCAAAAGAAGCAGTGAACATGTCGGTCTGTTCTACTCTGCTGCCTCCTGACTCAGGTTTGTTGGATTTCTTGGTTTCCTCTCATCTCGCCTGGTGACTTCCCATTTCATTTCAGCATCTAAAACTCTCTCCTCGTCCTGTTCCATGTCCGATTGCAACTGTTCCCCCTTCCTGCAGCATGTGTACGAGTCGCCTTTATCGTCCCTCGTTCTGTGGCAGCTTGGTTATGCTTCGCTTTGTTTGACGGGTTTGGGACCTTTCAGTTGTGGATGTTTATCCTCTCTGGGGTCTTTGCGTTGGACATTTCGCGATCAACTATGCATCATCTCAGCTCGGCATCCTCCTGCTTCTGGGGCCTCACTTACACCTAACTGGGAGTCTTCCTCCGTTTATCCTGCGCTGGACTGGTACACTGTCCTGGGTGTGTTCTGCCTTTCGCTCTGTGCGAGCTGGCACTCGGCTGCAGCATTCCGTGATTCATGTCTCTCTCCAACTACCGTGGTACACTCTTTATAGAGCCTGAATTGACGAGCGAGAGAAGCAGTGGAAAATAATATCCCGGAGAATCGCTGCTCAGTCATGCCTCGAGCATTTTTTTGTGTGTATGCGTCATCAAAACGCTCCATCAAGCCAAAGTGCTGCTTCAGCTGCTTCAGTGTTTGGGAGTCGTGCGCATCATTCTAACCACAAAGACACAAAACAGGGTCACACACATTCCCCAGATACTACACCCCTGTTTGTCGACGGCACGCCGCTCTGCTTCAGTGGTCGATCGATGAAGAGGAGGAGACCTCACGTTTTTTCTTTTCCATAAAAAAAAACCCTCTACATCTCAAGTTTATAGTGGAAACCCAGCTGCGGTGTGTTCGCACTCACTCTTTTCTGCTGCACCTGTACACATGTACTGCCTGAAGTGTTCTCAGTTTCTGCAGTGCACTGGGAAAGGAGTGTGACGCATTGAAGCCCAACCTGTTGGCTGAACAGAATTCCTTGAAGCTGAAAACCAATGAATATGGTTCATGTTTCAAAAGGAGAGTTGAAGGTTGAAAGGAGGGGTTGGGCGGGGGGGGGACTGATTGTAATGTATACTGCAATGTCCACTGATTACATTCAATATGTCTGAGAAAGACATTTTCAGAGTCATTTGCTGGAAAAAGAGACCTTTTTTTTGCCTTTCAAAGTAGATTTCACCAGTATAAAAGCCTGCATGTCTACATTAGTTCTCTCTGCAGATCATTGGAATTCTGCTCAGTTAGAGGACGGGGGGACCAACGGTTGATATTCATGAGGTCGCCGCTCTCCACAGATGAATATAAATGATGAAGGTGTACCTTTCTCTACGTCAAGAAGCCATTGGGAGCCAAGGAGTTTCCAGAGACGTGCCCTTTATCGAGTCTCCGGTCAGAATTTTCAGAATTTGAGTGCGATATTGCAGGGTAAAGGTGACGGAAACATTCAGATACTTTACCAAAGGAAAAAAACCCTGGGACAAACTACAGCTCATGCTCAGTTTAGTCTGATGGACCCAGCCGGAGCCCCCTCAGGCAGTGACTCATCATAAGCTGCCCCTCGGTCCAATGATCTTGTGTAGTTTCGGTAAGCTGCTGTGTTATTCAAGCGCAATCAATACAGACGAATGTTCTCCAATACTGATCCTGACACCGATACCTTCTACTTGAGAGCACTTCTCTTTACTTAACCCACTTGTAAACTGAGTTTCTGTGAAGCGAGTACGGATACCGTAAGTTATATTCTTTTAGGAACACGCCAATACTCATGTATTTGATTGAATAGAATCAAATGGGAAAAACAATGACACCTGGTGGCCAACAGTGTTTTCCTTTGGATTTAATCCACCTTTTTCCTCAGCTTTGTCTTAAATTGTCACAACTACTTTAAATTTTCTTACAAAGCTGGTGGAGAGCTGTGAGAACACAGCTCTCTTTTGACCCAAAGATTCACAAAGTGTGAAATGGTGCAAGTAATGGTGCAGTAAAAACACAGAAGACAACTGTTGCTCCCAAAAAGTCCCCAAATTGCTTCACTGTAACGGAAAAACCAGCAGAGAGTACATGTCGACACGTTAGTTTTGTGAAAATTACACGGAATCAAATTTGTTTGATGTCCGGACTGCTGTTGCTGATGACTGTCATTCAACCAGTGACCACAGAGTGGCAGTAGAGCTTCAGCAATCATATCTCTTGAGCTGCAGGTGAGGCAAGAAACGCATCTGATACATTTTGCAGCATTGCAGTCTTACCTCTCTCACTCTCTCTCTGCTCAACTCCCTCTTCTTTTACTTTGCTCACTCTTTTTTTTTCTCTTTGGCGCCTTCATCACATTCTTACATCACCCCCCCCCCCCACCTCCGCCCTTTTCACAAAAGAAGTGATATCCAAAAGCGTGTATGCAGACTGTATACAGTGCAGCTGCGTGTGGAGTCGACTTGCTCTCCCTGCTGCAGCCTCCTCAGTGTCATACATCACGTTCAGTATGGCTCACAGCCACACGCAGTGTCTCCGTTCTGGTCGGTGCGATACTGAGCAGTGGCCGGATGGGCCGTCCGTAACACCGGGACGGTCCCCCTCCCCGGTGGGCTGCCTGGTGAGTGGATCGTTGAGGTGAAAATCATTCCTGGGAAAACGCCACAGTGCTTCTTTTGATTAAATACATTTAACGCCCCCACCACCACCATCGTGGCAGTTGGTAACTGGGGGGGGGGTCACTCTTCGCCCCAGTCTGCTCATAACACAGAGTTATGAGTGTGTGCACAGAGTGCAGTCTCACACTCATTAAAAAAAGTTGAAATCTGTACAAAAAAACACAAACACAATGATCATAAAGAGACGCATAATAATCATAAACAGACTCACGACAGCCATAAAGAGATGTAAAATGGTCTCAGTGAGACATGAAATGACCAGAGACATTTAATGACCAACAGAAGACAAAAAAAACCCCAAAATAGCCACAAAGAGACAAAACTTGCTGGAAAGGATCTCAAAATGACCACAAAGTGGTGCAAAAATGAGCACGAAGCAGCCCAAAAGGACTATTAAGGCCTCCAAATCAACAAAAATATGACCAAAAAGGGAAATATATTTAAACTTAATTGAATACAAAATGAGCATTTTTAACACAAAATGACCACAATGGGCAAGAAGTACTGTGATTAAAAAAACAAAAAGAAAATTGACACCACCCCCCCAAAAAAAAAAAAATCTGACATCTAATGACCACAATGACATACATAATTATCAGATGAAAAATCACCACAATGGCAACAAACACGCCACAATAAACCACCAGACTGACCATAAAATGATCATTAGAAAGCTCACAATCACAACAAAAGGGATGCAGAATTGCTCGTTAAACGATGACGAGTTGTCGAACAACAACCATGACAGCAAATGAAACAAACAGCCAAATAATGACCACATGGAGAAAAGACGTGGCCACCCAAAGACGTGACGAGTATGAGGCGACACGTGACAAAAAAAAGATGCACAACTGCCACAGCGCACAAACTGGCCGCAGCAAAAGCACAACGTGGCCACTCAGAGACGACTGCAGCGCAAGAGATTAACTGAAAACACAGAATGGGACACTGGGCTGTGAACAACCTCGCGTCTTTGAAACCCAATCGCAAAGCGGCCACAAAAGGAACACAGAGCGACAGGCAATGATGACCTTCGAAGAAAAAAAAAAATGACACAGAGCAGACGATGGGAAGAAGAAAAGATCAGACGCGTCTTTACCACAGCGAAACGCACATTCACACGCTTACAGGAACCGCAAAATGTCAAAGCGTTTCGAAGATGCAGTGACGGACTCGGCACAGTCAGACTAGGATGCACTGCAAAGCGCCATGAAGAAAACCAAAACATTGATTCATGAAATGAGTGGTGCAGAATGTTCTGAATGTCTTTCTTACCCAGCAACAGTTTGCAGAGACAACATAAACGACATGCATTGACAGCGCGTGTGTGGTTCGCTCCGTCTCCTGCTCCGTCATACATCATGTCCAGCCTGGCTCGCAGCCACTTGCCAGTGTCTGTATGTTCTGAGGTAAACAGCAGCCATACAGTTCACTGTAAAGCACCGCAGTCTCAGTCTCTCTCACAACCGGCAGCGTCTACAACCATTAAAATAAGGAGCATGTCCTGAAACCCTTCATGTATGAACAGCTCCATTCCAACCACCATCTGTCAGCTGCAGCTGCACAGCCTGCAGTCGTCCGAGCGCGTTGCTCAAATCACACAACTTTCACACGGACACTTTTTTTTTTTCTCCTGTACATGTTAAAGCGGACCCCTGCTGCCACAGCTCCAATGAAAAATGCATGCATCAATTCATCAGTCCCCGACGTGAATTGTGTAACACGGCTTGCGCGGGTCAATTCCAAATGGAGCCGGGCAGGCGCCGCGCAATCACGGACAATGAATCGGCCCGGCGATACCATCCGACGTCTGAAGCCCTGTTTTCATAATTCACAGGAGATCCCCGACGCAGAGATCCCATCTCTTAAATGCGTCGTCCATCATGCTCCCCGTCCGTCACCCAAGAGCCCGCAGTGAGAACCATTAAAAAAGGAGTGATCGATAACTGAAAGTGCTCCGCTTTGATTTCTTTGTCATGTTTCATGGAGGAAGAAATGAGTCGGGCGCAGCGAGCGTCACTCATCGGGCGGCTCTACGGTACCGCAAGAGTCGGTCATAGAGACCCACAGCTACACCGTGACCCCGATTACACGGTGAATAACCACCGACATGGAAAACCGTGACGGAAGGATCCCAAATTACTGCAATGAGCAACAAAATAAGCACCAAACAAAGAATAACCACAATCAAATAAATCACCTCAAAGAGGCAACATCTGTCTGTCTGTCTCTCTTTCTGTGTGTCTCACTCTCTCTCACTCTCTCTCTCTGTCTCTCTCTCTCTGTCTCTCTCTCTCTGTCTATCTCACTCTGTCTATCTCTCTCTGTGTCTCTCTCTCTGTGTCTCTCTCTCTGTGTCTCTCTCTCTGTGTCTCTCTCTCTGTGTCTCTCTCTCTCTCTGTGTCTGTGTCGCTGTGTGTCTCTCTCTGTGTGTCGCTCTCTGTGTCTCTCTCTCTCTGTGTCTGTGTGTCGCTCTCTGTGTGTCTGTGTCACTGTGTGTCTCTCTCTGTGTGTCTGTGTCCGTGTACGTGTCTGTCTTTCCGGAGTGTTTGACCACTTAGGTGATCGTGGCAACCATCTCGCGGAATCTTTCTCAGTCCTGGGCAGCAGTAATGAGGTCTGACAGCGGAGCGATCACGGCCATATTCGCAGTCCACATATGCCTTGGACGTCCAAGAGGTACCACCTAATACTGAGAATACTTCTCAGGCATTTGCGGTGGACGGCATCAGCATGCTGAGTTTGAGTAGCGGAGAGAGTCCAGCTCTCACTTGCATAAGTCAGAACAGCGCATGCGCCTGTCAATATCCTCAGATGAGGAGCAATCACTTGTAATATTTGAGCCGAGGTAAATAAATTCGGTTGCAGCTTCGACTGAGTTATTATTGATCTCAATTGTACTTGGTGGTGGTGAAAGAAAGCTGCCTTTCACCATAGTGCAGGCCCTATATGACTGCTAAGAAACTGTAAAAAGCCAAAAGCAGACACGAGGTTTTCACATTAATTGACCACAGAGGTATTATTCCACATTGCGAAAGAAAATAGAGGCACAAAGGACCACAGCGATTCACGAATGAGCACAAGCAAAAAACAAAATTAAAGAGACAAAATTGGAATGCGAGCCCTAAAACATCCACAAATGGACTGAAGAATAAGTCAACACAGAACTCCAGACAGAGTCCAAAGAAAATGAGCCTTTCTAATAATAATGGCGAGGAGGGGGGGGCGGGGAAGAGAGAGAGAGAGAGAGAGAGAGAGAGAGAGAGAGAGAGAGAGAGAGAGAGAGAGAGAGAGAGAGAGAGAG
>JASSRZ010008050.1:2612-30519 GCA_032164315.1 Malacoctenus gilli | reverse complement strand
ACACACACACACACACACACACACACACACACACACACACACACACACACACACACACACACACACACACATACACCATGTCCTGCAGATAATTGTTTCACCCCCAGTGCTTCCCGAGAGAGTCGCACCGTTTGGTTGAACCGACTCTTTCCATGTTAGGAATTTCTGTTAAAGAAATACAGCTACAGGAGCCCTTCAGTTCTTTCACTACAAGCTGTTCAGATCAGTTTCAAACAAGCGTTTTGTTTACAAAAACACCCTTTAAAAAAGGTCTGATTGAATCTCTCTTTGACTCTTTTTTTAAAATTTAAATCCCCAAGAAAATTAACGTCTATTCGAATTACTTTCCTTTCCTTTTTTCCTCTTTGGGGTTGAAACTTTTATTTTAAAGTCACGGAAAATAGCGCGAGGCGCTCAATGAGTGGTCAGCTCAGAGAGAGGAACTAAATCAGTCTATTGATCATTGATCTGTTGTTGAAGACATTCCTGGAGGCAGAGATCGAGCGTGTAATTTGTGATTTTTTTCCTTTTTTTTAGAGCAACGAGGAAAAAGAAAAATGAGCGCCGCAGCTCAGTGGGAATTAACGGACTCATGCATTAAAACTGATTATTCAGAGACGATCAATCTTGTGTCACTTCAGGTGGATAATAATGAGAATGGGATACAAATGTAAATATGGACACACACACACACACACACACACACACACAAACACACACACGCGCGCTCAGACAGCCACTCGTGCCCGTGGGTGTTCCAGTGGCTCTTCATCAAAGACGGCTCCTCGGTTTGTCTGTCGATGGGACTTTGAACCTACAGTTGACCGGTCATGTGCGGCCTTTCATCGCGAGGCGGCTTAAGCATCAAACCCAGAGGAGCTGCCTGCCGTCCCACTGACTCCCCTTTGTGTGGTAACTCACCGATAAGCTGCACACTGACGCCCACAATGCCACAGCATGCTAATTTCATTGTCAGGCGAGCGCCCAGCTTCGAGCCTTTGTTGCCGCTGACACGCGTCGGATTGCTCCTGTTTGTTATTCACCTCGTATTCCTGCTCTCATTTTACAATTCAAAACAGTTTGTACATGTAAAACAAGTATGCGAAAGAAAACTGGTGGCAGCTGGTGCAAATATGTCAGTGTTTGCATTTCATGTCGTCCCCGTAAACTTCGCTGATTGTGCGGACGTTGCAAGTCTCCTGTCTGCCGCTGTAACTGTAGCCAGAGCGACTAATTTTCAGATCCTGTCACACCCCCGATTCCCGAGGATCGTCACACGGAAGTGAAAATTAAATTGCGGCTCCCCAAACAGCGAGCGCTGTGTCATCGGCTGCATCTCTGAGCAGCAGCAAGAGTCACACTTCCACAAAATTTCAGAGTCACATCCACGCGGCGAACACCTATTGTGTGCGATCGAACCCTCGCCGATTCAACCGGTGAGATGCCACAAGCTGCTAACCGAATGACACAATGTGCAAATGTTCACACAGGAACACCTGCTCTTACTTTTAGTGGCTGTGTGCGTTTTGAAGTGCTTGTTTCACAGACCAAGTCAAAAAGTTACTTGTGTTCTACTTTTTAAAGGGCAAAGCCACAAAGAACAGCGCTCACCTTTGAGAGTATATTTAGAGTTGTGCTTAAAGAGAGACTCGTACAAACCGCGTCTTTCAATCCTTCAGATTAATATTCATGGAAACCTCTGAGAATATTTATGCCGGCGGTGCGCCATGATGAATAATAATCCTCTCCGTGTTTGCATGGAACTCGTTGACCGCGGTGTCCATCGCACTGCTTCTGACTTCTCGCCCTCCTTCCGCTTTCTGCTGCGTAACTCCCACAGATGTTTGAATCGTGAGCGCGCCGGCTGGGAATACGCGCGCCTTGAACCTGTCACACGTTTGACGGATCGACGGTCGTCAGACGCGCGGCGCCGAGACGGCAGCTTGTTTGAATGGGAAGGTCACAGTTTGAAAAGGGGAGCGAAATTGGACAAATACGTGAAAATGGAGCGGATAGCGACCACATCATCATGATATTTGTATTGACTGATTTGAGACTTGTTTTTATTTCCCATCATGACTTTTCAAAGTTTGAATTTTTGTGTGTTAGTGTTTGCCAAAAGAAAGAGCATGAGCTAAGCAATTTTTTCTCATCCAAACTCTGTCATCTGATAGCTCCATGAGCAAACGTTAGCTTCGATTTTAAATTTGTCGGTAAACTTTAAAAATGGTGACCATCAGCATACAAATGAATTTTTAAGTTGAAGGTTAAGCTCACTGTTGCTTCTCATCATTGAACTCGCCACACAATGTTAGTAATTCAAGCAGGCGAACTCGAAATTAAAGGCGCCATGATGGACGTTGTGGGTGTTTTTGTACATTGTCTCACATTTTTAAACTTAGACGCTTCACTTCAGCGCAAATAAACTTTATGAAAGTTTACACGTTCTGGTAAAATTGGTTTTTATACCATTTTCATGAAAATATAAATTCAAATGTGAGATTGCAAAATTTAAGAGCTTCTTATGAGCTTGAACTTTTGCAGGCCCACTTTCAATACCTTGATAGTCCACCAGGGGGCAACGAGTTGGTAATCGCTGGGTTTTTTTTTCTACATTTAAGGATGAAGTCAGTGTTTTCTGTTGTTCCCTGACCTCGTTTCCCCTCCTTCCTCTGTTTCTAGGTCACCCGATAGTCGTCTGCTCTGAGCGTAACCTCATTCACAAACCAGACGCCGTTTCCTTGACCATCACCGCGGGACATTTGGATATCCGTGTTTTGAGGATTGACGGGAACCGGGGACCAACGAGGACACTAAAACTCGGACATTCCAGTGAGCGAACGGACGTCCGGTGGAGCTTCGCATAAGACTCGCATATCCAAACTCCTGACTTTTTGATCCAGCATCAACAGTAGCTGTCTCTGAGCTCTACTGCCCACCAAATCTCTTCTTTGTATTATAGTTTTGTTCCTATGGACTAGAGGACTTAATGGGGATATTTATTGAGTAAAGGACTAAAGGATTTCACCAGAAAAAAAGAACAAAAAAAAATCACCCTCGAAAAACAAAAACCATGTGATGTGAAACTTTTGTGTTATTTTTTTTTTTCTCTCTCTCTCTCGCCACAAAAGAGCCGCAGGACTCTGAACGCATATCTGTGTTGAAGATCTCGTGAGATCATAAGCATTTCCATTCCTTTTAGCCTTATGGAGCGGATACCGTTTCTGTTCCGGTTTGTTGATTTGAAAGTGGTTGGCTTTGGGTTTGTTTTTGTTTTATTTTTCCTCCATTCATTTATTTTTACGTTTCATTAGGGCCGTCCGGTCTTCTTTTCCAAGACAGAAGACGATGCCACAATAACTAAACCCAGAAAATAAAAAAAGATGTACTGATGTTTGACGACAAGTCACCAAGGGTCAAAATAGCTGAGTTCTGCCAAAATGTTTTACTGGTATTTGTTGTTTTCAAAGCCTGGTGACTACTATTCATTACAAATGTCAATATTATCTCAATAAATCTAACTCGATGGATATCACTGTTTAGATGAAAATTGACTTCTTTTCCAGCTGTGTGTGTCGAAGCCGTTTGCATGCCAGGTCATTGTGCTGTATAGGCAGGAGCTGCTGGGACCTGAAATTAGCAGGTCCAGCAGATAATATGACTAACGAAAGAAAGAAAGAAAGAAAGAAAGAAAGGAAGAAGGGAAGCAGCAGGAGGAGAAAAGCTCACAGCTAATCAAAGTTGTGTTCATAGTGGAGCTGAAATGCGGAAATCAGCAAATGCAAAAATAGGCCATGCTTAAAAAAAAAAAGAATAATGAAAGAAAAAAAACACAAAAGGGAGGAAAAAAAATCTCTCCACACTGTTTTTTTTCTTAGCTTCACAAAAAGCCATCTGAAATCTGGTCCTTGGAGAGACAGATAATTAGCTCTCGACTTAAAACAACGCTAATCCTGTTCGCTTCAGTCCCCAAACTAGATGCTCGGCGTCATCCAAGCCCCCATTTATCGTGTTGACTTAATGGTACCCATCACCAACCAAACTGACTTTTTTTCCCCCCCTCTTTCCTTTTTGGTCCAAACGATTCCCCAATAGACGTTTCCTGTTCGAAACATTGTAACTGTGAGTCATTAAAAGCTTTTAAAAAAAAGCCCCCGTCCCTTCGGAGGGAGACGGGCTGGAGATAATTGATGAACAGAGAAGTATTATTTAGCGGCAGTCCGTCGAAACCAGTTTGGTCCCGAGGCAAATCAAATGTGCACCAATTCCTACCCCGAACAACGTGCTCGCGATCGCGTCTGATAGCGGCGCGAAGCTCTGCCTCCTTCTCTGCGGAAGCTAAACAGGTTGGAGGCGGCAAGCGGTCGGTGATTTATTTATATTTCACCTGCATGCGACATGCACCTGAGGGACAGGAGATCACCGCATGTAAAGCAGGAGCCCCGCCTCAGATATGATAATAAAAATACCTTTTTTTAAATGCTAATTCGCGCGAAAGCTGTTATGTTTATGACTCCAAGGCTCAAAATCCATTTTTTCTTCTTCCCTTGATTGTAATTAGTTGATATAAACATGATTCTATTTAGTTTGATAGCCGAAATAAACGCCCAACATGAATCTCGAATTTCCGAAGAAAGACCCAAATCCAGTTTTTACACGACTGGGAACGTCGCGGTGTGGACACGCCAGATCTGATTCGATCTCTTTGGAAACACATTGTGGACACGAACGCTTCAAGATCTGATTTGTGGCGCAAATTTCAGTGCAGAAACCCCAAAACGAACATCGTGGAACCACGTGTCTTAAAAATCACAGTCACAGAGTGAAAATATTCCTTCCAGTTACTAAAAAGTGTCACTAAATTGGATCTGAGATTGCTTCGGCGTGTCTAGACTGCCGACGAACGGTCGCTTTGTCGGGCGCCTCGTATTTTGTGAGTCAATCTCTGTCTGTAATTGAAACAGTACATTCACAACAGAATGCTTCTTATACTAAACACAATTAATTAGGCAAAAATGCAGGAGGCTGCCTCCCGAAGATCAGCCCCGTGGGAGTGGGGCTGAGGGGGAGGAGTGCGGGGGGGTTGCTATGGTTAGCGATCCAGGTTGCCTCTTGTTTGGTTAGAAATCATTAAGTTACAGTAATGACTAATTTCTCATTCCTGCATGCAATTCGCCGGAGACCACCATGGATTTAATAAAGAGCCGGCGATGAATTACAAACAGCGAGCGGCTGAGGAGAGGCTACGTGATTATACGGAGTAATTCAAAAGTGCATTAATAAAACAATACAGAAACATTGCTAAATCATTTGAGATAAAGGCTATTTGCATAATTCATTAAGATTAATCAGACCAGGCAATCTACCACAGTGCTCCAAGGAAAAGAGAGCGAAGACATGAAGCCAATCCCATGGAAAAACCCTTTCTATCTACAAACAATGATACAAATCTACCCTTGGATCAGAGAATTAACCTCTGTGCACTTTACAGCCCCTGCAGTGTTGAAACACAATCCTTCAGTCATTCACCTTTATGCGGGCTAATATTCTATTAATAATGAAAGATCTTTTCATAGCGGGGCTCCTCTGGGTTTCGCCGCTCCGCCATGAAAGACCTTCGCCAAACTTGAATGGAAATGCACTCAGCGTGTGGGGAAACCGCAGCGCGGATCTGAGGTCTGGCTGCTTGACAATTTCGCGCGCCGACATTGACTCGCGGGTTTCCTTTCGCGGCCGTCCGGCGGGACGGACGGGAGGCGCCGGGGATCGGCTTGGCAGCGATGACAGATCGCGGCTGGTCGATGCCTCGTTGTTCCTGGCAGCGGCTACTCGTAACCCCTCGCACCCGGAGGAAACCCGATAACCGCCTCTAATTTGACTGATCTTGAAGAAAACGCTGGATTAGTCTGGAAAATTTTCTGAGGGTGGTGAAGTGGTTCGTGCGTTCGCCTCACAGCGAAAAAGACCCCGGTTCAATCTTGGAGCTTGAGTTCAAACTTCAAGTTATCATCATTCTCCTGTTTATCGCTCATTCTTCATCAGAGATGCTATAAATGAATGCTTTTTGCTCCAGAAAAACATGAAGAAAAGAAGTTGTGCTGACCCAAAGAACCGCGATCTTCATTGATCTTTCAGTCTCACGATAGTTCCCATCCAGCAAAATCCCCAAAGCGACGAAGGCAAAATAAGTGCAGGGAAAAAAAGGTCATAGAAAAACAATGAATATATTTTACATTTTAATGGAAGGAAGCAGAATTTACCTTTTCTGGGAGGCGAATGGACGCTTTTTTCAGTCGATCTCAAGGTTAAAAGAACAAGAAATGGAGGCCGCCGCTTGCGGGCTGTCACATTGCGACGTGACAAATGATGAGTCGTGTGAAAGTTTCCTACAGAATGACCCTGTCTGGGGGTTTTTGTTTTTTTTTGGTTGTTTGTTCCAATCCTGCTGCAGCCCGGCTGCCCTGCTGAGCAGCCAGACTTTCCTCCTTCAGTCAGTGAAGTTTTTGGTAATCAAGACTGAACACCGTCTCACTTGTTTTTTTCAGCTGTTGTGTTCAGCTGACAACAAAGCTGGACTCATCCACTGCAAACTCTGTTCAAGAAGGTGGACGTTTGACCTCTCAATTCCCTGTTAGAGTTGGTGGAGCACATTTTGAGCAACCATACACATTTTCCAGCCTGATTAAAACATCTTTACTATCCTTTTATATTTCCATTGAACATATTTCAAATCGATTTTTTTTTTTTCAATTTTTTTATTATTTGTTTTCTGTGATTTTTTCCAAAGAATTTCACAGAAAAATTATAATAAAAATATTTCAATTATGTTCAAAATTAATTTTAAAAATAATAAAATAAAATAAGTGTTTGGTTTGTGGCAGCAAAGATTTGAGCGGGATGTTAAAGGGTTAATGTCGTGCGGCTCCAGCGTTCGAATACTGCGAGTCTTGTGAGTCGCGTCCGAGGCAAGGACAGTGTTTTCAGTCAACAGTGCTGAGAGCTACTGATTCATTCAGCTTAACTGGTGAGTCAGTGTAACCTGCTGACTTTGAAGATATGCTTGAAAAAGCAGCGAGCACCTCCGGTGCCCCTCTCGTGTCTGCCGGATGACTCTGTCACAGTAGCCAATAACATTTCATTTTCTCGCGGGGTCTTTTTTTTTCTTTATTTATTTTTTCCATTCAACAACCCCCCCTCCCCCCGCCCCCCTCCCCCCTCCATCAAATTATTTAGCAGCATTCTTATTCCCATTCTTATCTGGTCGGTAAATACCTTGGAAATTGCATTCAAATCATCCTGCACATTAAACTTCTCTTAATGGGATTTTTTTGAGACGTGTTATAGTGTGTAGGTTATTAGCTCATAGCTGGTTTCATTGCATTTTTTACAGACTGATGCCTCTGAAGCTGTTGATTTAAATCCTCCATTACTCCCCCCCTGGAATAAATTCCCTGGTCAGCCATCTGGAGGAGAAAATAATATTACTAAAATGGCATTTTCCCGCTGTGGTCAGGAAGGCGCCAGCATCTTATTGGAAGTGGCTGACACTGACTCACCAATCCTATTATTATCTGAAGGCCAATATAAGACCCAGATTCAAGCTCAGCCTTATCGGAGCGTCGCAGCTTCGTAATTGTAAAAGTTGCCCTTTATTTTCATTGAGCAACGTCTCAAATTGATTAAATAATGAAGTTGATATGATTTGGGAAAAACTGCTAACAACCAATTTGTTTGCGTCTTAGTCTTATCTAAATCAAAGGAGATCGCAATCAGAGCTCGGCGCAGACAATTTTCCTTCTTCCAAAGGAAAAAAAAAGAGGGAAAACAAAGCACAGTGCACATTTAGATATAAATCAAGGAGGTCTTGCACTTTGCGAAATGCGCACACCGAAAAACAAAGCTCTCTGTTACACAAACACCATCTGGTGGGTTTGCCGGGGTCTTATCTTGACAGGACGAATTAGTCTGAAAAACTGTCAGACACACCGAGCAAAATTAGATTTTCTCATTTCATAATGAGAGCCGACAGACTGTAATGAAAAAAAGCGCTCGATCTGGAAAAAAAAAAAAAACCCACCTGGGATGAACTGTAAAAAGTCCGGCTGCAAAAAAAACTTTCCCTGCTCTTTAAAAAATTTTATCGTGTTATTCTCTCTCTTTTCAATATCTGAGGTGTTTCTTTTTTTCTCTCTCTCTCTCCTTCTTCCCCAAATTGGATGTTCTAATTCAGTTTTGTTTGGAGTTTGATGTTGTTTCTGACGGTTGTTTGTGTTGTTCTTGTCAACTGTAAGCAGTTTATTTTGAAGAGAGTTGTGCCTTTCTCCCTTCGCTCCACCCCTCTCCCCCCCCTCCCCCCCTCTCCCTCTCTCCCTCTGCATCGCTGTGACCTGAGGCATAATGGGATTATCCTGCTCCAGGAAAGACGTAGATGCCTTGAATTCTAATATCAAAGTATTCCTCGCTGTACCTGACGCCGCCTCCTCTCTGTGTTTTCTCATGCCTGACTGGACTGAGAGGCGATTAGCTCATGAATCACAACGATGCCTGCGAGCTGCTTCGGCAAGTCATTCACGCCTTCTGTTGTTGGTTCCTATCAAAAGTTTTTTCCTCCCTCCTCTCTCTCTCTCTCTCTCTCTCTTTTTTTACAGCCATTTACAGCAGCACATACTGTACTCTCATACGAGGCTCCAACAAGTTCTGAAGCGAGTGTCAGCGAATCATACCGAGGTTTTTGTTTTTTTGTTTTTTTTTATCGGCGGGGCCAAAACGCCGGCGAGCTGTCGGACTGAAACCCTCTGCTCAGCAAGTCCGAAGCCTCGCCGTGTCCTACAGGCGCCGTTTGCGAGTACAGTGTTGACAAGACATTAGTGCTGGCCGCTGCGTTTGCTCTCGCCTCTCATCAGAGACCCTCTCGGCTCCCACACTGCATTATCACAGTGCCCCCCAGGTCAGTGGGAAAAGGCGCGCTGTAATTTGAAAAGGAAATTATCTTTTGTGGAACTTACTCAGACGGACCAAAAGTAGGAGGGTGGACGGGGGAAGGAGGCGGGTGAGTGGGTGTCAACAAGCAGAGGGGGAGGTGGGGGGGCTGATAGAAAGGCGAAACATTGGACTTCCTCCCCCGGCAGCCTGTGAAGGGGTTAATGGGAGCGAGGGTCTGCGGTGAGCTGATATCTATCTGGATGGGCGGAGAGGGAGATGCCGAGACACACAAAATGACATTCTGATGGATTCCTAACTGCCTTTTTCTCTCCTTGGCCCCATTTCGCGACACGTAACCGTCGCATTTATTTATTTATTTGTCTCAATTTTCTTGACGCTCTAAATAGAACCTATTTCACTGCTAATGGTCAGGTGACACTGCGGCGGCAGCGGTGGCGGCGGCGCGGTGGGGGCGGCGGGGGCAGTCCCGGTGCGGCACTTGATGATTGAGGGGGACCAGAACATGATTCTAATGAAATTAAAGTGTCTTTGTTTTTTCCTTGCAGAGGTGAGTAGGGGTCAATAGACCTTCACTCTGAGAGAAGAAAGGGGACTTTCAATGTGCAAATGCACCGATATGTTCAGACATGCCGCCTGGTTACTCGCTTTTTAGAATTCCTTTTCTTTTAATGCAAGTCTTACTCTGGCGTTACAATTTCTGTCAGCAAACATCAAAAAATCTTCATTTTTTGAAGATTTTTTGGAGAGACTCTGACCTCCCATGAAACCAACATGATGGTATTTGGTTCGACCTCCTCTGACACTTCCTCAAATACCTCAGAAGTCATGAAACGTGCTCAACGGTTGAAAGTTTCAATTTCTGATTATCAAAAGTGCGCGAGAGAGAAGTGGTGTGATGGATTTAAATTGAGCTCAGGTAATGAGTGTGGTAGAAATACCAGCTGAACAATATGCACTATTAAGCTTTTTATTGGCTCAAATTTCAAAACCACACAGCATTTTTATATTCATAAAGGTACAAAACGCACAGAGCTTTCAATTGAAGCTGCATGAAAGTGAATATTGTTCCATTTTTTACCCATTTTTAAACATTTGATTTGGCTCCATCCTGATGTTTGACACTGTTTCTCCATTATCTCCCCCCCTTGCCGATGGACGCTCACGCACCACCCTGTCACGGCCATATGGAAGAGTGCAGGTGGACCTCGGTGATTAATACAAATGATTTATCAAAGTAAATAGCTGGAGACGCTCACGCTCGACTCCAAGCCAAAGAATAATTTAAGATCCGCAGCCCGTGAGGTGCAGGGGAACTTCCTCCAACAGATGTTCCTGACTAATTATCTATTGTAGCACAGATCCCACAATCCCTCAGTTCCTCCGCTCTCCTCCGGTGGGAGCCTGGTCATCCCTGTTTCATATCCTTGGCTTGGTCTTCACTTACCTGGGGCACTCCGCCTCCATCTGTGAAGGGAAACCGAGAGACACACCGCGTAGCCCACCAGCAACATACAGCGCCGTGCACATACCTTTTGCTGTCATTTTCAAGTGCAAACACTCTCACACACACACACATGGAAACACACACAGAAACACAGACAGACAGACAGACAGACACACACACACACACACACACACACACACACACACGTCTGCCTTATGGTTTAGGATCAGCAGGAGAGGAGTTATATATAAAGTGCAACAGTGCACGGCGGTTATGTTCGAGTGGGCTTGGCGCACCGCAGAGGTGAGGCGTGCAGGGATGAAGGCGCGCGGCTATTTATGGAAACAGGCCCGCGAACACGTCGGCCGGATCGATATTCCGAAGCAAACTCTATTCAGGCTCCATTCACGCATTCAGTTCAACAAGTGGAGCCAAGTCAGTGGATGCGACAAAGACGCGAAACAAAAACACACACGTTTTTTAGCGTCTTTAAGCCCTGAAAGCAGATGTGACTCCGGTGAGCGGCGGCGGTAATGCGGCGCGAATCTCTTTTCAGAGGAGTTTAGTATCCAGAGACAAAAATGAGCTTTTTTCCTGCTCCTCACATCAGTCTTTACAATGAGCCTGTTGGCACATTTATCCTCGATGAAAAATTTAACAAAAGAGCATTTACATGGAGTGCAAATTAAAACAGTGTGCGCACACTTTTCACAAACACAGCCTGAATATTTCAGGAGGTGAAAGTCAGAGGAAACTGGCAGGTTTGGCTGCATCACATGAAACAGCCAAATACCTTCTTCTTCGTCTTCCTCTTCTTTTTCCTCTCTAAGCTGCCTGATTTTCCTCAGCATCCACTGGCTTCTCCCACTCGGACTAATGGACCAGATGGTCCTGGAGAGAGAGAGAGAGAGAGAGAGAGAGAGAGAGAGAGAAAAACCTCGCTTCTTCTATGCAGAAAGAAACTCCAGCAGCACCTCAGACAACCGAGGCCGGAGCGGAGCGGAGCGAGAATGGATTAAGATATGCCTGGCTGCCTTTCGCAGTCCTGTCAATGTGGGCTGGGTGTTTTTGCAGCGCAGATCAGAGAGACACAGGAAGGTCATCGCCGCTGGGAAAAAGAGGCAGTGAAAATATTGTCCTGACAAGATGCAGAGTGACTTTTGCAACCCGAGGCTTGTGTTTCAGATTAAACCATGTTGGCTGATAGAGGAGGTGAAGTCAAAGGAGGTGTAAAAGGGGGACGCGAAGGGTGTTGACGCTGCCACCTTTGAATTAGCGCTTCCTCTCTTCATTTCAGTTGCGCAGCCGTTTAGCCGGGTGCTTCTTTCTGAAGCGTCTTCTAGGTTTCCCACCAAACGTTTGAAATTTCAGACCATAAAATGTTGTTTTTGTCACATGACCCTTTTAAAGTGGAGATCATGGCCCGTATTTTTTGGATTTTCACTAGTTTTTTCAGTTTCTCTTTAAGTAATCAAGAGCAAAAAGCGTTCCAAAATAAACAGAATCTCTTCATATTTCCCTAAATGAACCCCATCCTTTGCCCAACCCCCCCCCCATGACCCCGTTGTGTATATAACAGGTAGCCCAGAGAAGATGAATGGACGGCACGGTTCACACGCTGACGCATTTCTCATTTCTGACAAGTTTTATGACCCTGGAACCATCTTGTGTTAAATTAAAGAGAAGATTTGTGCCCATTGTTGTTTTATAAACGACTGCAGCTCAAAGATCTGTGGCCAGAACGTAGAACAGAAATAACAAAAAGACTCGTGAATCATATTTCCAAACAGCTCAGCAGAAAAAAAAACCTCACTGATGAATTGAAAGCATGCAGATTCATTATAGATAGACCGTATCCCATAATAGAGGATTTTTTTTCTTTCTTGCCTCCATCTGGGAATAATATCTTTTACCCAAGTACAGTTTCAGGTTGCGCGCTGCTTCTCCCCAGTTTGTTTGTTTTACTTCTTGCTCATGAGCTGAGCTGGTTACAGGAGCACCTCTTAGCATCTCCTTTATTTTGTTTTTGTTTTGTTTATTTTTTTTCATCCTCCTCGCCGCTCTGGCAGATCAGGTTCGGCGCTGGCACGAGCTCGGCAAGACCTCAGCAGCGTTCGCCATCAGTTTGGGCTGATTCAGGGTTGTTAGCCATTTTTAATTTCCCATTAGACTCACAAAAACTCTATTCATGTTCCCTCTCAGGTAACTCATTAATTTACCGTGATGCATGTGAGAGCGTGAGCGAGGGCCTCTCGCCAAGAGTTGGTTAGCGGTTTATGCATAAAAGAAATACGGCATGGAGCAGATGGTTCCATTAGGGAATGATGATACTGACACAATGCAGGGTGTGAAAACGTCTGCGTGTTGTGTGCAGGTGTGAATACATTACGCGCTGCCTATGCTTTGGGATCATAGCAGAGAGAGGAGGTGACGTGAGCACAGTCGAGGTTTCGGGTCATTCGTGTAATTGTGTTTTTTTTCACACGTTGGATTGAAGCAGTGAATGAGCTTTCCAGGTCAGGACTGGGTTTGTTTTGGTTTTTTTACGACTCCAGCGCTGAGCTGATCCCAGGATGAGTCTGAGTGGTACAGAGAGGGTCACTCGCTCACGGAGACGGCACGTCCTCGCCCGCGGTGTCCCGAGCAAGTGTGGCCCGACAGACGGCTTGGTGGACTCCACGCGGCGGGACTTCACTTTCATTAAGCTCCCCGCGAGTCGCAGCTCACTCGCCTTTGTTTCGCTGCGCAGTCCCGCCATCTTTCGCTCGGCTGCGCGCAGTCAGGTCGCCACCGGACGTGTCCGTGTCAGGACGGCGTAAGGTGAGACGGATGATTTAATTATGTCATCCCAAGTGATTCAACTGAAGACCGATACAGAAAAACCCCTAAAAACCTTGATTGTTATGAAAATTTTCACCCTTAAGAGCTGTGATCATCATTTTAACATAGCAGGACGACTTGTTCTCAGCCTGTAGATCTATTTTACATCGTAAAAGTGAGATTTTTAAGCTTTCGGGTCTTCCCGATTAACACAATTCTGATATACACACACAACACCATTTCCTTAGTTCAGTCCCTATAAGTTCAGCTGGCTGCAAAACCTCATTTATAGCAGTGAAACCTCCTTTTCATTCGCAAACTTTGCATCTGAATCGTTTTTCGTGCTCTTTGCTCTCTCGCTGTACCTCTCTGCAGGTTTCTGTGGCTGTAGAGCAAAGACTTCCCGATTCCTGGACCCATTAGTCCGATTTTTATGCGGTTTGTTGTTCAGTTTGCAGTTTGTGGATCTCTCTCCTGTTGTTTTCTCCTCTCTAACATCCACAAAGCCCTACTGGTTAATGCAGATGGCGGCAACCTCTGAGACCGGGTACGAACAAGGTTTTCTTCTTCTGAAAAAAAAACAACATATTTCTTTTAACTCTCACCTTTTCTGCGTCACAAGGGACTGTTGGGTTTTTTCTATTTGGATGTGAATAACTGTAAGCAGTTTATATTGGAGCGGCAGTGCATTTGTAACCCTGATTCGATGGATTCCTTTTCAATGTTTTTGCTTTAAACTATTTCGAAACATAACTCACAGAGCTGTAGATGCAAAAATGCATCACATTATATTCATAAGAACTGTTACTTCCTGATTTGGGAACATCAGACGTTATGTGAAGTTGGTGATTAATGGGAGTGATGAGACTTAATGCTTTTTTCGCAACAAAATGCAATTTCTGACACTGTAAAGAAAGCAATATTCATAAATATTGATTCACAGTTTGTGTTCAAGCCTTGATTCAACATTTTTTCATGTAGGTCATTGTCTTAGTCACATGTGCCGAATCATACCGTGAATCACATCACTCCTTCATGGTGGCATCACTCACTTGTTTAAATGTGAGCAACTTCCAGCAGTGGCGCCAACTTGGTAAGTTTCTGAATCCTCTTGGTGACTTTTATTGCCAACAGCATCTTTTCCTGGTGTTTTGGAGACTCACCACACTGTCGCTGCCTGATTTGGATCTGGTCAGTGACCAGTTGAAGGTTTTGCACATAAAGAAGGTGTTGATCGCGCTACGGCAAATCGCCAATTATGCATGTTTGGTGATGGTGTCCTCTCACCCTCTCCTCCCCCCCTCAAGGTGTTCTGGAAAGTTGACAGCGTGGTGACTTGTGTACCCGTCAATAAAGTCGCAGATCTATTCCCCGTCACTCCAGTTATCTGCTAATGAATGGTGATTGTTGCGGGGTTGTTTTTGGTCAGAGGAGTCGAGGAGGCTTGATTGACACTGAGCCTCGAAGGCGAGACGTCGATGCTTTTTAAATGAAGCTGCCTGTGACACAAAAGCACCGGGCGCAGCATGTGGGACTCAGAATGAGAATTGCGTTACAGTGAATGAATGTGTGGCTGGATGGATCGACAGACAATAGGAGGGTTCAAGCGAGTGGCCCACTGATGATTTATTGACTGATTCGACGTTGTGACTCACCATTTAGAGGCATTTTCATCAGAATCGGTGAGAATGTGAAAAAAAGAGTGCTTCAATCGACTGAAATGAAGCAAAAAAATAGAATAAAATATTCAAAATAATTACGTCAAACAGGAAAAAGCACCACCAATCAAAGGTTTTTAACACTTTTTTGTCGCATATATTTTGAACATTGTTAGAAAAATTGTTAAGAGGCCCGAAGTTTAAACTGAGCTGCAGTCAACTGTTAGTTTTCTGTCATGCAAACAGCCTCCTCAAAATATTGAAATGCGTCCTTTCATAATGTGCGGCTCTTGACGTTATGTTTTCCATCTGGTTGGAGGACGGCAAACATATCAGACATGAAAGCAGTAATCAGTGTGAAGATGAAAAGGAGCAGAGGAGCCCTCATGGATGAACCTCGGAGGGGCTGGAGACATTGCAATTATAGAAACTATTGACTTGTGTTTCCCAAGGTATGATCAATTGCAGTAAAATAATGACATCTCTGTGTTGTTTTGACCCATTCACTGTGAAGGCAATTTATTTTGTGTGACAGGAGGCTTGCAAGGGACAGCACAGCTGACGGGTGCCGGAGATCGCGGAGAGAAGAGGAGGGGAGGGTCTGCTTTTTGTTGCTTTTTTTTTCAGCGTGAAAGAAGAAGGGAAGCAGAGGAAGGTCATTACTTTGCACGTTGGTCTTTTGTAGCCCCCCCGCAAATGACACGCGGTCGACACATGCGTACATGACTCGAAAAAAACGTTGGTTTTGCAAATCTTCAACACGGTTTGGTGTTTAAAAATTCTGACTCTTCTGAAGTTGTTTCAGAACGACAGCAAAAGTCGTTATTCTTAATTTACTGTAAAGATTACTGTGGAAATCCAGTGAAGCAAAATCTTCAAAAGTCAACTTCGTTGATCAATTCACAAACGAATGAAGAAATAGCCTGACGTATCCAAGGTTAATAATCACGACATCTGGTAAAACAACAAAGAAGGATCTCGAAATCTTTCTAAGGCTGATGCAACAGTTTTCCCACATGTATTTCTGATACACAGTAATGTCTTTAGGTGCAAATTAAGTAAACTGCAAAAATAACACTTCGCAAACAATTTTCTCTGTTTACCAGGTTGCTGCTGTGAACTCGTTATTGATATGTGTAAAATAATGTTGGATTTCTTTGTGGAACGTCACACAAAGGAAGGAATTGTTGTTCTCTTTGCCAAAAAAACCCAAAGCAAGACTGGATGAGCTGAAAAATATTGAAGAAACAAGTGGGCTGTAATGTATTCTCCTATTCTGGTGTTATACATAAAATTCATGAAGGCCCCGCTGCACGTGCATGTTACAATGGTTGTTTTTAAGGAGACAAATCGGCTCTATAGGTGCCTGTGTTTCTATTTTGCTTCCTAAATCTGTCTGTTGTCATATTCCTGGCGTCTCCTGCCCGCACATTTCTGCTCCCAAGCTTTTGTTTGTGTTTATTCAGAAACGGCCATGAATTTCCTCCAAATGTATGCATTTAATGCAGTTGATGTGCAGTGTCGACGCTGCGCAGGTTTGCATGTTATGTTGTTTTTTTTTGTGGGCCTCAGGTATTGTTTCCTGCCGAAATACTTCTGCAGGATTATTCCTCCTTTTGTATTTTTTGCTTTCCAAGGACATTCTGCAGGTTCGCCGAGGACTGAAGAGAAAACACGTGTAATAAACACCCCGGTGTGTTTACTGTCACTACTTGTTGTCAGGAAACCAAGGATGCTATTTGTCACAAGCAGGAGGCGTCGTCACATCCGCGCTGTCCACATTCAGCCGTGCCAGTGGTAGAGAAGCCTTTCGAAACAATAGACTTCAGACAGCAGCTATCTTACTTTTGCACAGCAGAGCAGCTTGGAAACAAACACACTGGTTCTTGGAAGCTCTTATTGGGGCGCTGATGGACCATTTCTACGGGTCGCGTCTCTCGTGCGAGCGTTTATTTTGGATAGAATCAATGAAACTTTAAGCACAACATCACCGGGCAACCGAGCCCAAAGTTTCCCTCCCACATCCACTCCGGTCTCTCTGTTCCGGAATCTGAAAAAACAGAGATGTGGATGAAATGCGAAGCTGCAACTCGGGAAACAGGTTAAAAATGTTTCATATGGCGAGCTGGAGTCGTGACTACCCTCGGCTTCACAGGCGTCTGTAAGTGAATGCAGTCTTTCATTCAGCCTTTCTTTCATATGTTCCTCCGGAAAAAAAAACCCAAAGTGTGTTCTTGGGGTTTCCTTTGCATATTTCAAGACAACTCAGCATCTCGCAGCCAAGTTGTCATAAGAATCTGAAACTCTTACATCATTGTAACTTGACTTCATCCCAAGCCCGAACATTCAGAAAGGCCTCGCTGTCAAAAAAACTTCCACCGCTCCTCTGTTGCAGAACGCCGTTGTGACCTCTGACCTCCGCCGTCGAGACGCGATGCTCAGCCTGCCAGACGGAGGCTAAAGGTGTTTATCAGACACTGCTAAAAACATCAAATAATGAGTAAACAAAAGTTAGTCGGACGGAATGAGTTGCGGATGCTCCTTTGGCTTCTTCTCTTTCACTGACCTCAAGATCGTTTTTTTTCAGCTTGTCAGAGGAGTCTTTATTTAACAAAAATTGGGATTGCATTAGATACTAACAACACAAGTATTTGTAAACAGCCGTCTGGGTTTCTCAAGCGAGACGAGTTAATTATCTTTCTGGCAAACGAATGAATTCTGTCACCTGAGCGTGCGCCGATACTTCAGAGCCACAGAACGTCGCAAGGTCAGCGACTGCAATCAGCGTTACACGCTACTTCATAAGAAAAGGGAAAGATTGTGTGCTTCAAGCCATAAATTCATGAGCCGGTGATTACGGGTTGCATCAGTTTTTCGCAGTGCCGCCGGAGTCATCTGGGGGAGGTAATCGCCGCTGTGATGAGCTGGTTGTTTATGTTTCCGTGATGCTGACAGATGTAGGCTGGAGGCGCTTCGTTTTCACGTCCGTCTTAACATGAAATCCCCAAGATGCCCAGGGGCCATTTCTTTAAAACCGACACGCGTGTTCACGCTGAATCAAAGATGAACCGATCGCCTTGACCTCTCCGTGGGAGGCCAAGGTCACGGGTAGGTTGTGAATTCCTGCAGGCGCAAGAGATCTGGAGCACCTTTCGAAATTGGTCTGACGGTCGCGTTCGCCAGTTAAGGAGTCAGTCGCCTGAGGTCAAAGGTCAAAATCTCATTGAGACGTTCAGTTGGGAGATGCAGAACCTCCAACAAACATTCATCTTTTTATATAAACAGTATATTTACAACAACTCCGCATGTGGAGTCCCTGATGATCCACGAAGATCTCAGTGTTCAGCTGTGAAGGTCATCGTAAACCTCACGTCCGCTCCATCTTTTGAAGCCAATAGGACTGAAAAGCTGGCACTGAACACCTTTTATTCCACTTCATTGTACTCTTCAGAAGGTGTTTTATATGATTCTTGATCAGACGCCACTCTGAGGGGCTCTTTTGCTGGGTTACTGAAGAGAAACGACCCTGCCGGCCAAAAACGATCCAGTGTGGAATTATCCTGAGAATGATTGTAGTCATGAGATGTTGAATATAAATACAACACTGCTCTCAATCATGGGTGTATTACGAGTCCTACAAATAGAGATTTCCTCATCGACTGATTTGCGGACTTCCCGTCGACACGGAGCGGCGGACTGAAGTGATCATCGCTCCGTTTGGGCTTTCCAGGAAAATCCTTCTCAAAATGAACTCCTACTTCTTTTACACTCACATATCTGTATTTTCCTGTGACACAGACAAATGGCACAATTGGGGACAGTAGAAAAAGTACTCCAGGACCTCTCGCCTGTTCACAGAAAACGATCCATCAGGCCCCCGCCGACCCCTCCGCCCGTGCCTCTGCCTTGTCTGCAGATCGCTTAAATCCCAATCCCAGTTCCACCCACACATCCATCCTCACTTTATTGCAGCTTTCTCTCGCCACTGAATGGCACTTCTTGGGCACAAGGACCCTTTTAATCCTTCTACGGTGGGATTGCGGCGGATAAGATGAGGTCTAACTGGTTCTGTACTAGTTGCTTGGCAAAAGGTTAATCTCCACCTGCCAGATGGATCCAGTTTCAGATAAATATAGTGTCATTTATATTCTGTTGACGTGTAGGTGTGAAGTGCAGCGTGTTTGCAGGGAAATCAGTGCACAATACTAATTATTCCCTTATGGGTGAGTCATCGGTAACCTTTCTCGAAGAGTTTATTACTCCACCGCTGTCCTCCACTTTATTCTGACTCCAACTTTCTACCATCTCCTTCGGGTCTTCATGCATGCATGTTTGTCCATCTGCCACAGCGAGTGCACTGAGTGCACAGAAGTGTAGAAAATATTATTATTTAGTTCAACATAAAGGACAAAATATTGGTTAATATTGATTCATAAATACAATAATAACGAAATGTAACTGGAAACATCTAATTGAATCCACATTGTGGGTTGTATATTTATCTTTTGGCATCATCTCGTCCTGGTGTTTAACACGGTTTAGGTGGAATCACCAGATATGAAACCTTAATGAAGGGCAACATGCTGTGTCGCAGATCCCCCATTGCCCTGTTGGTGTGTCGATTTTCCACCGATGTTTCGGTGAAATATCAACTTCGGACACAGGGAGCGATTATTTTTATTTGGCTTATTCAGTGAACACTGACTTTAATGAACTACACATAAAAATGCTGTCATGAGCCCTTTAATTTTTCCACTTTTAAGCCAAAAAAACCCAGCATGAAAATTAACAACTGTGATGCAGACCTCCGTATGTCGTGCCGTTACACTCGCCGATGTGTTCCTTCATTAAAGCGAACAGGTGCGCTGTAGGTTGTTGCTGCTGTAAAGAGACGCTTGTGCGTAACATCGCGGCTAAAAATAACTCTCGCCGCGATCCTCGGTCGCTCCCGTTTGAGTGATGTTTGCTAAAAAACCGCAGTGACCAGCTGGTTCAGTTGGTGTTTCTTGTACTTTAGTTTCCGGTAGCCGAGGAGGCCGAGGTGCTGGGGACTGGACTGAGCGTGTGTGAGCGGACCTGTTGACAATAGGAATACTGCCAGCCACGCTCTCTTTCTTGTACCCTCTGCATGTTTTTCAATTTGCATACTGTCGGTGTGTCGCGGTTACAATAGCCTGAGGTTGAAGTCACAGATACTGCGCTCCCTTTCAGCTCATGTACTTGTGAAGTCTCTGCCTGCGGCCTTTTCCTGTGAATCATAAACTGTCATGTGCGGAGAAACAAGTATCACGCCGCCCTTGCTTTTAGCAGGGTTTATTGCTTCTTTATTAGAACAGTTTAAATGAGCCTCTCAGCCGTGACTTCATTCGATTTGTAGCATCTCGGAGGTGACGCCGTGTCTCACCCTCCGAACGACACCTTATCAGATTGAGCTTTGACGCCGGTTCCTTCTCCAGCTGTTTTAGAGCATCTCCATCTGCCAATCGCACCGGGTGCTCATTCATAGATTTATTTTTTTCTCGCTTTCTTAATTTTTTATATGTGTGAGAATCCTCGCAAAAGGTCTTAACAAGACGGCAAATGCCAGCTCATATGTCTTGTCATAAGTGGAACATGAAGGTGTGGTGGGGGAGGAAGGAAGGGAGAGGAGCGATGGAGCCGCAATCACTCTGCTGTTTTTTTCTTTTTTTTCTGCGATGAAGGACTGAAGGGTGATGAGGAGGAAGCATTCATTTCAATGCACGTTCTTTAATTAGTCGCCAGAGTCTTGAGAAAACGAAGAGATAGCGAGAAAGAGAGAGAGAGGGAGAGAGAGAGAGAGAGAGAGAGAGGGGAGAGAAATGCAAGAAGAAGAAAGGAGGAAATGTTGGAGGGAGATGAGGTTGTTAATTCCATCGCTGTCTGCTTGCATTTGAGCGCTCATTAATCTGCGACAGGGCACACCCTGTTGTCTTGCTGAGCATCTTTTATAAAAACCAGCATTAGCACTTCTGCCGCGCTGAGGAATTGTCGGTGATGTTTCGCGGGAGCGATGTGCTGAGACGGAGCGAAAAAGGGAGGAACGGATGCCGTGAGCATACTGAGCTTCCTCGCGACACCCCCGGGCCTCTCTCGCCAGCGAGCCGGTCGGAGACACTTCTGCGGAGCTCCGGGGACGGCGACCTTCAAAGTTTTTTTTTTCTGCGAATACCAACCAAGTGTGACGACTCGGGTTTTAAACGTATGGTATTACTGCTAATTGAGTTATTGTCTCTGCCAAGATGAGCGGCCGCGCTCCATTCGTTTTGCCGTTTGCGCTGATGTGATAGCGCAGATGATTTAGACGCACTTTCTTTTTCTCCTCAATTAGAGTAATGTAATCTGTGTTTACAGAACACATCTCCCTGCTCAGAAAAAAATATCTCTGTCATTGAAAGGCAGGCAATTAATTTAGAGCACAATGCGTTATTGGAAATTGAACAAAGGGCGATGTTTGTGTCATTAGCTCGACGCAACGGGTAATTCATGTGCTCTGTGTCGAGCGTGTGAACATCATCCACGGGCGCTGGCGTATCCATTACCCCGGCTGCTCAATTCAGCGAGCAAGAAGTCTGAACAAAGGTGAACGAGAGGCTGCACCCTCCAACCATCCATCATTGTGCCTGCTGGAGGTGATGAAGGGACTGGTTGCAGTGGTGTGTGGATGTGTGCGCACCAGCGGGTGGAGAGCGCCAGTCTCTCCTCTTCCAATCCTCTCCCCGCTCCACCCCCCGGGCGTTGGCACCTCCTCTCCTCCTGGAGCCCTGTCAATAACACCTCTGCTACCTCCATTCTGCCCAGAGGAGAGCACCACTCAGCTGGGTCCGGGGTGCAGCCAGACCTCCCTCTCCGACTGCCATTAATCCACTCCTTGGGCAGACAGAATCCATCTCCCCTCGGCACCTGTTTGACAGAGGGTAAAAACAGGGATGAGATAGCGGGGCGCGGATCAATCCCTTCGATCCCCGTCTCCATCTCAGCAGTCATTCATCAGCCGGTGGTTGTTGTTGTTGATGTTGGTGTTGTTGTTTGGTCTGACGCTGCCCAGTGCAGACCAACTGAAAATGGAGCAGCTGAATTATAGCTAAGCAGAGGCAAGGATCAGAGGGTGCTATTTTTTTACGCTAATCTGATATTAAAACAAGGGTTTTTTTTCTTACTTGCTGCAGATTTTTGGACGGAAAAAGTATCTGTCTGTTGATCATTTGAAAAAAGCATTGAGGAGATTTATAACCCCCGACGTCTCGTAATTCCGCCTGATTGAAGCTTTTAGCTTGAAAATATGAATAAATGTGAAACGTTCTTACATCATCATCGATAACATTAATGGTACTTTCTTGCAAATAGCACATTGGAGGCAACAAGATTGAACATTTCTGCAAAAAATCCAACGCAAGCAGTAAAATATTCAAGTTATAAATTACACGGTTAAAAATATGTGTTGGTTTGTTCGGCTGTCGACTTTCAGACCATAAGAAGAAGGCTGTGTAATGCTTCGCGGAGTATAAATCAAAGTTGCAAAATACTAATAAATAACTAACTAATAAATTTAGCATCTCAGTGTTTTTTGTGAGCAATCAAGCCATCATTTGCCACCAGGGGGCGGGGTGGGGGGGTGGGGGGCAGGGCCGTCCCCCTCCTTGGAGGGCCACCAGAGAGCACAGTGGGTGCCCGAGGCTTTCACTGCTCTGAGTTTGTCAAAATTAGTCCTGTTTCCTAAAGTCCATTTTCAAAGAAAATCAATCGGAGACACTTTCGGGAGTCAAGCGCGGCCGTAAGAAACTGCAGACTTTAACTTTTGAAGGTTTTTGTTGGCGAGAGTGAAAGTTTCCTGCCAGCATTTGACTCCACTGCAAAGTCCTGAAAGAATATTGTATATTCAGAGGTATATTTATACTTTGAGTGTCCCATCACAAGTTTTACCATGATTCACTTTTGATTTAATCAATTATTCACTAGGTTTAGAAGCCAAATTTGGTTAAAACTGTATACTGACGCGATTGTCGTTTTGGCCTCATCTGTCTATATTGACATGATTCATTTACCTGACTTGTACATTAGGCTTTCTATAGTTTTCAGGCAATTCTTTGATCGCCCGAGGAGAGAGCACTCTCCTTCAATTAGGGCTGATGTGATGTTTTACTGCGTCTACGTGTTTGCAGTAACCTGTGTGCCCCGGTGTTCCCGTCCCTGTCACCGCGCCCCTTCCTTCTAATGATACAGTACCCGATGCAGCGCGGCGGCTGCTGCTGACAAGAGGGGACCTTAGCTTTGATGTTTGTCCTTTGTGTGTTCCCAATAACACGCTGCAGCTCTAAAGTGATTGGTGAAGGGCGGGGCAGCTGCTCTCCTCTAACCTGACTTCAAGGTGGGCGCGAGAAGAAAAGAATCAGTAATATCGGGGAAAAAAGGCCGTCAGATGGAGGCCGGCGGGCCGACCGCATCCACCACCAACACATTTAAATTCTATGATGACTTTTGTGGAGGGAACACAACGTATCGAAGGCGCAGCCAGAACAGGAAGAAAACCAATGAAGCAGGAAGACCCCGACGCTCTTCTGCGATCGCTTGTAACCGGAGTAGACGCACGCAGAGCTGAGCGCTGCAGCTTTGGTTTCCTCATTATCTCAGTTGTAACCTTTTTGCAAAACTTCAGTAAATACTGCTAAATTTGGTCCTACAGTCTCAGCTCTCATTTTATTGAACGTCTGTCCGTCGGTCCTGACGATCCCCCAACAAAAAAAGCCACCGTTCCTGTTCAGCATCAATAGAAGCAGAGTATTTTTTCACCGTTTTGACTCATAATGCTGATTAAATTTGTAAATTTAAAGATGAATAAAGGTAAACTCCAACAAGCCAAAGTGGAAAAATAAGCTGGCCACCTTCAAACAGGTGAATTGTAAACACCACGCCTGCTGATTTTCATTGCGTTCATGTTCTCAATGACTCGACTACCAAGTGTCCTTCAGAAACACAACCACTTCCAGCTGTACTTTGTTGGTGTGAGAACAATATCTGCGAGTTCATTCCTAAGTGCGATGTTCCAGCACTCCTTTGCCTTCTTGAGGGACACAACTCAAAGACAAGCCGAGCAAGAAAATGGAGCAAACAGAAAGCAAGTAGAAAAAGAAAGGAAGATCAAGTCTGATTGAAAGACTCCCTATCGGGTGATGTGTCTACTGCCTGTTGCGCAGGTTGCAACACAAAGACTGCGTAACGTCTTAATGATCCCACGGACCAGTCGGCCCCCTGGACAAAAAAAAGCATCAATCCTGCTGCACAGCATCAAAAAAAGCCAAAAGAAACAGCCCAGGCAGGAGTCCCGACGACTACTGAGACTGAATATAAGATGAAAGCCTTTGGTGGAGGAACAAGAGAAGCATTTGACATGTACAGACCATAAGTGCGTTCTTTTCATTCTTTTGGAGTCACTGAAAGATGTTAGTTTGTCCTTTTTTTCCACACCCTGATAAATCCATGAGCATCAGCTGCTCCATGTACGAGAGGGGAACGAGACACAACTGACGCCAGCAAGATGTTCTCGCTCTTTTTTTCCTTTTTTGCATCACTTTGTAATTGTAACTGTGTCTCGTTTAATTTGCCAGTGAACTCTGAGAACAACACCAACTCCTTCTTCATTTTAATAGCATTCAGCTTGGTCTTTAGTCTGCTCTCCGAATAAAGTAGCGCAGCTTTTCTTCGAGAAAGGAGGCAAAGAAACATTTAAGGGAGCAGAACTTTAAACTTTTAGGTTTAGCAGTGTTAAATTGACACTCATCGTGAACCAGCGGCTGTTCTTGAGGCACTTTGTTGCACAAACCTTTGCGAGCGTGAACCTGAACAGAAAATACTTTCATTCCCTCGCTGGAGCCTGTTTGTGTGATTTTCGTGCGGCTTTATGTCTACATCTTGTTGCCCAGGTGATTGTAAAGTGAATTGCCGAAGGTGCGTACGTGAAGCCTTCAGAAGTTTCATGCTGCTTCTTGAATAAACTTGGGGGGATGATTTGCCATCTGGATGAGTATAAGTGCTCTGTAGTGGATGATCCGTTTATTGCAGGAGTGATGGTCTCGTTCACTTTTTGAAGTGTGCTTGAGAAACATCCGGGAAGCTGAAACAGGCAGAGCTGCTCTGAGGACCGGCGAGTGAAGGCAGAAGTTGTGTGATGCCGCATCACCACCACTGGACTGAAATCAGACGGTTCAGAGGACGAGGAAGCGTCCTGCAGGAAAGAGACAAGCAAGGCCTTCACGACAGCCGAGGGAAACACGCGTGAAAGTGACCACTTAGGGGGAAAACGGTTCTCAACCTTCTTCTTCCATGATGGTACGCTCAACTTTACATCTCTGGCTCTCACATCTGATGATCCTGCCATGTGTTGCCCGTCTGACCGCAGATGATCGTCTCCTTAACAGAGCTGGCCCCAGATTGCTTTACTGCAGCCAGAATGAAGTGCACAACGACAGCGCTTATAAAACATCCCGGACTTCCAACTGGAACCCTTTTGAGTATAAGCCGTGAAAGCAGTAATCAACCACCTCAGCCAGCCAGCGGCAGCTCTAATGGCTCATTTCGAGCGGGAGGGGGGATTTTTAGTATTCAAATGGCCGTTCCAGTAGGAAATCACAGCAAAGGCAGCGTTTTATTATCATAATGGTCTGAAAATGTGTTTTTAAGCAAATTGCAACAATTCCAGTGACACTGCACACACGCGCACACACACACGTTTCCTCTGCGCCGGGGCTGTGAGGAAACTCTCAAACTCTTGAAACTCGTTGTGGCCTCGTGAACAGATTTCTGCAGACGCAGCAGTGCGAAGTCGTTCTCCCTTTGTCGCCCCTTCGCCCGAACGTTCCCTCCAAATTATGAATATTTGGGGGTTTATGTGATTCAACTTTAAAAAACCCTCGCCAGGACCAATTTCCTTCCTCATCTCTCTGTTTTCACAGGATGTTGCCTTTATTTTATAGGCTCCATATTGCCTTTTAGTGTAAGAACACGGAGCGATGTTGCAGGTTTTTTTTCCCTCTTCTTCTTTTTGGCACCGTGATGTTGAGCGTCTCTACTTTATGCATGCTAAACCACTGGTGTCTGAGATGCCCTTGTGTGACTGAGTGGGCCATCATCACACCCCGGTGGGATGTGCAGGCTTTCACAGTGAGCTGTGGGTAAGGTGAGAAAACTGGGGAGTGCTGTGATGTACTATATCAAGAGTGAACTCGGAGGGGTCGCTTTGAGCCACGAGATGAGAAAGCTGACAGTCGAGATGAAAGTGTTTCACTGTATTAAAATAAAAGTTCTGAATAAATCAGGCGCTGGAAGAGTTTTTAAATTTACAACAGGAAGTCTGGCTGGTTCCAGTGGCCGGCGTTTTATTCTGTTTATCTGAAGACCGACGGACGAAGACGTGACTCGCAAAAGCAGAATAAATCCTGTGGTACATCGGGCGCTGCGGGCGAAATCAGAGTTAACATAAGTTGGCAGTGGACCTTTAAGAGTGTCATAACGCCCAGTATTAGCTGAGGGGATTTTCACAGGACGCGCTGAGGGTCTGATCTTGTTCCTTGGTCCCCCCCAAAAGTGTTTTTTTGCCTCTTGTTTTTTTCAAGCGGGAGATGATTTTTTTCAGTTTAGAAAAGCAGAATGCAACCCGGCCGTAAATGATCCGAGCAGTCGTGACGGACTTGTTAGTGTCAGTGATAAAAGGTCTGATTGCTTCGATAAATAAAGCCCACAAAAAACCCAAAGGAAAGGAGTTGAATAATTGGACCAATAACTTTTACTGAAGTCGGCCCCTCCCCTCCCCGCACCATTTATAAGCTAAACATTTCCCAGAGGGTCCCTCCTTTTCTCTTTAATTTAAACTATCCCTTCTTAATCAACTTTCTTTTATCTCACAGCTGCTTCTATGCATACATTCTCTCTCTCTCATTTTTTTTATCCAAGGCTTCGTGTGTGAAGTATCAGCACTTTAATGCAAGAAGGGAGCTACATCAAAAAAAAAAGAGTTTGCATTGATTAGATAAAGCTCTCACTCTCTTTCTTCTCAGAGTAAGTGAATATAATGATACTTTTATGCTTCACTCCCTCATGAGGTCAAAGTAAAAAAAGAAAACTTCCCTCAGCAGAGTCAAGAGAGAGCGGCAGAGGTGGGCAAGCTGTGGGAGGTGGGAAATGGAAATACAAACAAAACCGAGACCGACCGAGAGGTACGAGCTCGGGGATGACATCACCTGCGCCGCGGTTTCACGGATCCGTGTTCGACCTCGCTGTTTTGATGACGGGCTGGTGAGAGGACGGCCCGCGCGCCGCGAGACGCTCCGAGAACCGACTGGAGGTTACGGGAGCTGTTAAGAAAAACAAATCCGTAAAGGTGCGCGTTCGCTGCACGCCGAGAAAACCTTCAACACCTCATGTACTCGTCTGAGCAGCTTGTGTGTGATACACAGAGTCCCCGTGGCCCCCTTTACGTCGAGTATTTGGAGTACTCGTGACTGGGACGGAGGCATGGGCTAACATAAATACACACTCAGGTTGCCCCCGCGGTGGCTTTCGGGGCAAACCGCCCACACTCATTTCAGTTGCTTCCACAAATCATCGCTGTCTCGTTTGACCCATTTAGTGCAACATTATGCTTACCCAGCTGCTGTGATTTCAGCTTTCCTTGCCCTCCCCTGCTATTTCCTCCCAAGCAAACTACCCAGATGAGAAATACGGGGTACTGATGAACCGGCAGGCTGTTAAAAAAAAACAAAAAAAACCCCAACAACTTTATATGGAGCCCTCTGAACGTTAGCCCCTCTCCCAACCTTGCTGCCGTTCTCCCGGTGGACGAGCCAAAGCCTCGGTTTGCGATGCAGCAGCTGCAGCAGCAGGCTGCCTCTGATCTGCGTGACCCTCTGAGAGAGGTCCAGGGTCCCGGCTGCCTGTGGAGAATACAGATCAACCTCCTACATGTCCTGAACTCTGCCCCCTCCACTCATTACTGCTCACAACCACTTACCGGGGGGGGGGGGGGGGGGGG
>JASSRZ010008025.1:19694-30544 GCA_032164315.1 Malacoctenus gilli | reverse complement strand
AACATTGTGAAATAATCACATCTATTGATGCTCCTTTTAAGTCCCAAACATCTATTCGTCTTCCATGACACCAGCACACACGCACGCACGCACGCACGCACGCACGCACGCACGCACGCACGCACGCACGTACGCACGCACGCGCGCACGCACGCACGCACGCACGCACGCACGCATACACTCCAAGAACAACAACCAACAGGCGCTCTCTGGCTTTTAAATTCAACATCTCGAGCTCAGTTGTGTTAAACCGGCAGTCGTAATCATTCACCCTTGCTACCATAACAACAGGTCATTCTCACCGACTGGTGACGGTCACCTCAGGAAAGATAAGGACCCTCATTCACTCACTGAGAACTTGTTTTGACTCGTGACCTTTCCGTGTCAACATCAGTCAAGTAGCTTCTCTTAGTATAATCTGTGTCCATGTCACAGGAAAGAAAAAAAAAAAAGACGCACTTCCGACCATCACAATGACAGCGCGATCGCTCATCGGGTCTATGAGGCATTTTTTGTGAAACCGCGCAGAAACTCGCTGTGGATTCCCAGCACTTGCGAGCGACTCCTTGTCACCTCTGACCACACAGCGCACTTCACACAGCTCATAAAAGCCACGCACAGTCCTGCTGCCCCCCGCCCCTCCCCCGCCCCCCCTCTTTCGTCAAGACTTAAAGCACCTCGCAGCACCTTGAGGGAGTTCAAAGCTTCAGAAAAGGAAAAAAAAAGAACTGTCCAGACAGGTCAGAGGAGCAGTCTTTGAGCTCTCAAACGCCTCTCTCGCCTGTTTTGATGTGATCCCACTTTCTCACATTCGAGCGAAAGATAAAGAAGAATAGCGTAAGCCAATTAGCCTATCCGGCAGAAGAGCAGGGACGGAAATGAGGGGAGACGGCTTGACACGGTGCGTCTCTAGCCTCATGATATCAGCATGTTGCTATATTTAGCGCAGCTTTTTGGGCTCAGACTGCGCTGACAAGAATGAACCAGCGAGGATTACTCCCATTAATGAGATCAGAGCTCCAGTCCTGACTTCTTACCTGTTCATTAACGACGGTGCGACTGGATAAGGATCAGCAACATAGTTTGTCTTTTTCGCTCACGCGCCAGCTAATGCCAGAGCAAGCCGTTCAATACCTCGGAAAAAATGCAGCTGTCGTGCTTGATTTAGTTCTCAAATCGCCGACTTGTTTTCGGAAGTGATGCAGGTTGCGAAGGAAACACTGGAATCTCAATATTGAACGCTCCACTCCCCAACTATTTCCATCCGAAAATTGCAAGCTGCTGCAATCTGATACTCAACTGAGTGTCAGATCGGATTTGTTCACCTGTCCAGAAAGATTTAATGCTTCTTCGAAAGTGAGAAGAAAAAATCTCCAACTCTCAGAAACAAAACAATCGTCTAGCCAACCACGGTGTCGTGTTGCCAAGCAGATAAAGTCCAAGGTGGCAGAAATTCACACTCATGTGTCGATACACCTAATTGTGAGAGACTCTTTGTAATGTCAATTCTTGAACTAACATGTTAGTCTTAGAACACTGTAATGAAATGAGACAGCCAGTTAGATGAAGGGCTTTCCACAAATCACTCACCTATATGTAAAAACTGTTGCAGAGCTGCTGTCTCTATCCTGCTCGTAAGCCGACTGTTTGTTTGAACAGTCGCCGTTGCTGCTCTGCCGTTAGTCTCCAGGTCACCGTGGTTACAGAGAAGAACAGACCGATAACACAGAGGTTGCTCAGACCTTCCGAGAATATAACATTCACGGCGGATCCACAGCGGTGTTGATGGAGCTGCAAATTAGCATAAGCTTGCTTTCATTAGAGCCGTCTGCTCCCGCTTTGGTTCCCCCTTTGTTCTCATTGTTCTCTGGTGGTTATTTTGGTTTTCTTTCAATAACCACTAACAAGCAGATAATAGAGCATCTTTTCCTTCGACTTGGACTCAACTTACCGAGTGAGTCACTGCTCAGACTGACCCACACAGCGCTGACACCTCAGCGACTGTGTCCCAACAACCCGGACAGTCATACTATCCACTCATGCTGAATCACAAGGAAACTAGTTATTATCTCCACTCACACAGTCTGTTATCAAGTAACCATCCCCGTAACCTGTGACTCACTCATTAACATGTAAAACATAGTCAAATGCTGAGGGACTTTTTATTTCTCCCTTGATTCCTCCCACCAAGTACATAACTTTTCATTTTAGACCCGCTGGACAGCTTTTTTTTTCTCCTTTTTTTTTTTTTACCCGCCGCTATTCTCCCCCACAGTTTGTCGAAAAACCAAAACCACCCACACGCCAATCAGAAGTTTGCAGGCTGAGAGCGGGGCGCAGACGGGAATTAAGGAGACGGCGGCGAGGACGCCGGCGGAGGAAGGCGAGGGGGGGGAGACGTCTTGATTAAACGCTTATTGCCACGCAGCCTCACTCCAGGCAATTTGCTCAGACCAACATGTTGTTTTTTTTTTTTTTTCCCAGTGTGCCTTGGCTCCCTGCCAATCAGCCGCTGTTGCATAGTAATGTGGCCAGGTTTTTTTTTGGGGGGGGGGGGGGTGGAAAAATTTCTTTGCCGTAATGTGGGAGGTCAGCGGAGAGAAGTGCCGCTGGCGACCGACACCCACTCTCCCCGGAAGCGCACTCCAAAAAAGTGTCATCCGCAGGTGCTCCGTCGCTGCCCGCCGCCAACGGGAGATGACGGCGCGTACGGTCAGACGACAGGTGCGCAGACAATGGGCCTTGTGCGGCCTTCTGTCCTGTCAAACACTGTAAATTGGTCGAGGAAGTCATTGATATTCAGTCTTGATTTCGCTCCAATCTAAAATTGAAAGTGGTTCACTCGAATGTTTGGAGGCGCGAAGCGGCTCGCCGGAGGGAGTGCGAGGGAGGACGCGAGAACGCGCGCATAGGCGAGAGAACGCGTGCAGACGTGCACGCGGATATTATATCAGTGTCACGGCAACTGTAAGCCATCATGCCCACGCTGGTGGAAGTGCCAGCCGCTGGCTCCCTCAAGGATGACAGGCAGGTGACAGCGCCAGGCAGCTGCAGGAGACGCTCGGCGAACGCCGCGCAGACATCCTGTCTGCCGCTCACACCAGACTCAGAGTGTTTGCTGCTGTTTACTCCGAGAGCGAATTCGTAGCCATCATCATTATGACCAATCAGAGCTGTAGATTGAATAAAAACACACTCAATTAGTTGATTGGATGATTTTGGTTCAGTTTAAAACGCTTTTCTTTTCTTTTATGTTTCATATTCTGTCACTTTGCTTGTTTTTTTAATCTTTAAGACTATTTCACTTACAAAAACTAATTATTCTCACTGGATGTTTTTAGTAGAATCAAACTAATCCGAAGATGGTGACCCCCCCTAAATTTGTAATTTAACTGATGAATCCCTCAACAACAGCATTAGCTGAAGCTAATAGACTACTTAAGCAGGAATCTCATTTACATTGCTTGCAAGAGTTCAGCTCTTTCCATCACCAACACAAGACAACTTCTGAACAGCAGAACTTGCAGGAAGGATAAAAGCAGCTTCGTGGCTCAATTTGTTGAGCTGAAAGCTGATGAGCTCAATCGATGATACAAGTTTAAGTGAAGTCAAAGTGTAAAAATCAGTAAAGTGAAAACCAGTCGAGACAAACTATGTTGTTCCCTCCACCCTGGAGAAAACCAAAACCAAACTAACAGTGTGCAAAGTGTTGTGGTTCCTGTTATTGGTGCTAGGATGCGTTCGATGTTTCCGTGTTGCATATGTGGGACTCAGCAGAAAGGCATCTCAGAGGACATCCATTCATCCATCATCTATACCCAAATTATCCAAGTGGAAGGACATTGACCTCCAAAGTACTCCATCAATCAAGCTTTCTTGGTGGGGGGTGGGGAGGGCTCACAAGACCCAGTTTGATTAAAGTGCCCATGATGGCTCCGTTAGGGTCGGCCAAAAGGAGGAGACAAACAGACAGGACTCAGAAGTCAGTCCTTGATAAACGCGGGACTGTCCTCACGGAGCTCAGAACACCCTTCCATTCAACTGGGGAGCACAACTGTACTAAAACTCAGCTCATGTGTTGTTATGTTTAAGAGCCTACTCATTCAAACTTCACATTTTATTCAAATCAGGTATTGGGAGGAAATTTGGATGGGTAGAGCAGCAGCAGCAGCAGCAGCAGCAGCAGCAGTGATAGGTAGCCTCGGAGAACAATGGACAGGGGGCTAAAAACAGAGAGCTGGTTGAAGCACCTGCTATATAACAGTGACCTCAGACTGGGATAATGGTTCAGCCCTCAGCATTCCAAACACCCATTGCACGCAAGACAGCATTGGGTGGGTGGGTGGGGGGGGTGATGTTGGGGTGAGTTTGATTGTCCTTCGAGGGGCTCAGCCTAAGCTTGGACTTAAACCGCATGGGGAGAAAGTCTGCAGCGGGGCCCGAAGACGGCGGTTCACAGATGCTTCCCATCTAATCTGACGGAGCTGGAAAGGATCTGGCAGGAGGAGCGGGGGGAAGCGCCAGCATTCTCTCTCTCTCTCTCTCTCTCTCTCTCTCTCTCTCTCTCTCTCTGCTGTTACTTTCAGGAGTTACACAACAATCATGAAAGAGCACCATCCTCGGCCCAGTCAGGAAGCTGGTCCGTTTTAAACCAAAGAGTCCATTTACATTCTCTTATCCCACTTAAGGGTCAAGGTGAGTGATGGAGACTAACCCAGCTGAGCAGGCAGGTTTTTAGCCCGGACAGGTCGCCAGTCCATCACGGGGACATGCACGCACGCACGCACGCACGCATGCACGCACGCAGAGGAGAATGACCCTTTATCAAGAAACCACTTTCTGTCCTGCTTTATCAAGATCTTTGTGTAAGTTGGCAAAAAGAACAATGTTGAACATAAATGAACATTAACTGATTCAGTGAGTTCTTTCCAGCAGCTAAACTGCTTCTTTTTTTTTTTTGCTGACTACACACAGCAATGCACCACTTCTAGTCACAGGCAGCCGTATGCTTCTCTAAACCTTGGACCTGGCGACGACCCATCAGCTGCCACACTGCCTTTTATTAGGACTGTGAAAAACCAATCAAGCAGATGTTGAACAGAGTCCCGTGCAGACCCCCAGAAGCCAACGAGACGTCGCCACACGCGCAAGAATCCGAGAAACTCTGCCGTCGCTCGTTTTCAGTCGGTTCCTGGCTTTAGATGTCGCCAGGTCAAGATTTCACCGTGCGCGGAATGAGATGACTGACAGCATTAATGCGGCACTCGAGTCCAAATGAATTGAGGGTGCGTTTTGATATCTTGGTAAGTGGCTGCTTAACATGAGATTTTGGTTCCGGAGGTCAACGCTGCGGTATCAGAAATGATGAGAACCGTGAGTGGAGACAGAAAAACACGTCCCTCGCTCCTCTCAGGGTGATTAATTTGTGCTGCATGTGGGATTTCAGTGACCTAATCTGCAGAGAGTCAGAAGGAACCCAAAGCTGTCATCTGTGCATGAACAAACTTTTATTCCCCCCAACCCCGCTGTCACCGACAGATGCTGAAAATAAAGACGCACTGCCGCCTGCGCTCCCCCGCGACCTCTGTGTATCCACAGGTCGCGGGGGCCCCGCTGGATTGTTTCCACCGCTGTCACACCTCGTAATTTATTCATAAAGGTAGAGACCAAAGTCAGGGGCACTCTCGCGCTCGGCTTTCACTCGACATCCCACCGCGTCCACGACCCGTGAAGACGGGCGCGCTCCCTCGGGGGAGGGGGGGGAGGGGCGGAGCTCTGACCAGAACCGACGCAAGTCAAAAGCTCATGTAGACAGAGCTTGGGGTGGCGACTGTGAAAACCAGGACGCGAGCTGGGCTCCTGTGAGCTGGAGGGCAGCTGTGTCACTGAGCAGCGAATCGGGAGGAGAGACGCGGGAAGTCGGAGAACAAAGGCGGTTAGCTCCTTAGGATGTGGACGAGGCCGGGGATGAGAGGAGAGAGAAACGAGGGCCGACACCAGCAGTGACATCACGACCACTGACGGGACGCCAAGAACACTGATTATCTCTTTCATCATGGCTCGGGAACATCCTGTCCTTCATGCCCGGTGGGTGTGAGGAGCAGAGAAACCGCGGAAGCGTGAGGGTTCGAGTGGGTTGGACAAAAGCCAGATAGGGACGGCTGGAGGGGGGGCCGTGTCACAGAACCTCCAGAGTTGACAGCTCTTATGGGGGTCATCATGGTCTGCAGGGGTCAGCATCTATCAAAAGTGGTGTGAGGGTGAGAAAGAGTGAAGCAGCCACGTGGTCACGGGTGGAAAAGACTCATTATTGCTCTCGCGACTCGAGTTTGGTCCAAAATCTGTAACACAGAATGTTGCAGAAGTCAGTGGTGACTGTCATAGAAAGGTACTGGGAGCATCGCAGCTTCTTGAGTAAAAGTAGGAGGAGTCCCGTCCTCCATCTGAGGGGCAATCAGGTGGGGAATTTGACGTGTCTGTAAAGTTAACTTGTTTGAAGGATTCACATTCCTCTCCACCATGAACAGCTGGGTGAACGAGGACACGCTGCTTCAGACAGGAAGTGTTTTTTTCTCAAAACTGTATCGAGTGTTAATTGTTGACCCTGAACGCAGCCTGCAGGATTTTGATACCCTCTCTACTTTGAGATTCGTGGCTCTCTGTTTGCATCCCAAAATTGCCGAATTACCTCTCAGTCATGACTCAGTGTTGATACGATTCACCGATCGGCGCACATCAGGCTAAAGT
This sequence comes from Malacoctenus gilli, assembly GCA_032164315.1. Classification (NCBI taxonomy): domain Eukaryota; kingdom Metazoa; phylum Chordata; class Actinopteri; order Blenniiformes; family Labrisomidae; genus Malacoctenus; species Malacoctenus gilli. Next base: position 23,797 of record JASSRZ010008025.1, on the reverse strand, counting down.
CCCAGCTGTGTGAAATTTTTTTTATCTCTCAAGAGTGGAAAAGGAAGAATGATTATTTTGAAAGTCCACTTGTAAATTCATTGCTTGACAATCAAGATACTGCTGATTTTAGATGGGGAAAAAAAAAGGCAGTTCTGGTATTTATGCAGAAATATATCTTTGTTTTTCAAACGCGTTTATCTTTGTGGGCGTGATGCCAGTCAGAGAGGACTCAAACGCCCACCTGCAGGAGGAATCTCAGGTCCACGTCTGACAGGAGACGACACTGTGTACCTGCGCGTCGCTTGGCACATGAAGCTGTCACGCAGCGGGAATCCGTTAATTCTTTACGGCGGACCCTCCTCGGTCCTGAACTCCAGCTGTCACGTTTATCACAGCTTGAAATATCTGCCCACGGAAAGCATTATCGGTTGTGATTTATAGAGCCGCTGTTGCCACTTATCATACAATCGCACGGCGGGCTGGCGCGGCGGCGTAGACGCCCACAGTGGAGCGTGGAGGTCTTGTGCGAGCAATCGCTGTAGGTAAACAAGACACGCTCCTGCGCGGTTGCTCAGGTGCTTGCAGTGAGGTCAAACACACACTTCAAAAATTCGAGAGACTTGGTGCAAACTTTTTGAACTATTTGCGTTTGGAAATCAGACTTTTACTGTGAAGGAAAACAACAGGAAATATAAAACACTCCCTCCTTTCCAGAGAGTAAATCCATAAACGCACCACATCAACTTACGTGTCAATGCTGAAAATGATGCTAACGTGTCTCAATTGTTTACAAAGGCTTGGTCTTATTCTCTGCTTCGGTGGCTGTGAAACAGCACCACCTACTGGCCAGGTGTATCCACAATGTGTCACCTGTTACGCGTCGATATTGGACAGAAAAAAAAAAGATTGCATGTTGATTCGAACAACAGGCAACACTTTTATTGGCATTACTTAACAGTAATCTGTCAAATCTGTTGGCAAAACACAAAATAATGTGCGGCCTTAGTTCGGGGGAAATTAAATCACAGTGATAATGGTTGTTTATGGAGACCTAGCAATTAATTATAGTGCGCAGCCCTACGTTCTGTTTAGGATTTCATAGAAGGCTTTTAGGATAATATCAATCCCAATGTCCTCAATAAAACAGAATCAGGGGCAAAACAACAAAAACAGCCATCAGCAGTACTTTGCGGTGGCTGAAATGTGGGAAATAACACACACTCTGCCTCCCTCCTCCTCCCACCTCGTGTTGGCGAGATTCACCACCGCGATATCTGTCACTTATCTGGGGAAAGGGGGGGGGGGCGACTGCTTTCAGAGCACTCTCAGTCAGAGGCTGAGGGAAACTGCGGCTTTCAATGGTTTTATCTGTCACACAAACCGCTCGGGCTCCAGCCTGTCGCGGGGGGAGCAGCCGCTCAGTGCAACGCCGAAAAGACACCTTTTCTGAAAGGAGGTTTTTGGCCCAAGATCTCTGGCTGAGAGAAGAACAACTTTTGGACAGAGATAACTTTCAAGATGCTAAAAAAAAAAAAAAAAAAAAATCAAATCTACTGTTGGTTTCGAATTAAGAGTGAGATGGCGTGCTAAATATCTACGGCGCAGTTTGCATGGAGCGTGAAATGACTCCTGCAAGGGAGAACAAGGCAGGAACGACTGCAAAGAATCAGCAGCGAACCCACAAAGAGTTAAAAAAACACTTATAAGAGTATGTACTGGCTTTGAGTGAACAGTGCTTCTTGAACACCTGGTTTGAACCGCTGCCTCGTGTCTCCTCTGTGTGCCGTGTTCACACGGCGTGTTGGCGAGGCGGAGTGACCTGCGCCGCCACACGCCGCTGAACACGTCGCTCCCACCCGCAGCAGCCCCTCAAAAACATGTCACACGAGGCCGCGTCGCTTCGCCAGAAACACGCGGCCTCCTAATCGCAATCCGCTGGCTGTGGCGGGGACGCAGGCACGGACGCGGCTGTTGCTCGTCTCCTCAAAATAACGAGACATAAAGCTGAAGTTGAGTCTGGCAGCGGCTTTCCTATTTATAGCGGGCTGTTTTCGGTGCCCGGGATAATTATAGCATGAAAATCTGATCCTGAGACAGCGTCCTGAGGTGAGAGTGAGCGGCTGCCGCGCACGGTTCAGCCTTCGACTGCGGCTGCCGAGGAGGTGGATTTCGATGGAACCGCAACACGAAGCCACGTTTCTGTTAACGGGCGTCGTCTCATCGAATGTTTCACGACAGGATTAAGATTAAATCGTTCATCTTTGTGAAATTTTTTGCTCTTTTCTTTATACAGCGTTGAACCTTGGGCAGGATCCCTTTAATTATTGGAACCTGGCCCTCGCTCGGGCCGCGCTCTGAAACGCTTTGGTTCGACAAAACATTTCCAGCGCTATTTTTCCCTCCACCTCTCTCTCATGTCCCTAATTACGCTCGGCCGTGAAAGAAAAATGCAGACTCTCCTTTTTTTTTTTTTTTTGCCGTTTTTTTTTTTTTCCCCTCCCCGGTTTGGCTTGGCAGCTCTTTGAAGTCCTGTCCAGTCGGAGGTAATTGATACGAGCAGCCGTTTACAAGGGTCCTGTTCAAGAGAGACTGCCAATTAAACTGCCCGTCACTCGTGCAACACCTAATGAGAAATTACACCCTTTAATCACTGTAAACGTTGATACTGATGGTGAGCTACCTGCCTGCCTCGCGAGGACTTATTGGCAAGCAGAAGAGCTGACAATAGCTGCTTTTCTCACGCTGGAAGCTTTATGCAAGGATTTCTTCTCTGTGCTTGGAAGAAAAAAAAAGCGGTGATGTCTCGAAAGAAAAAAAAAAAAAACACACCCTAAAACTCGATAATCGTTCCGCTTTAAAGATGCCGCAGCTCTCGTGTGCATCGGACCGACGGCTGACAAAGGAAGCTGCTCCAGGCTAAGATTTGTCTTTACACTGCGAACATGAGCTTCCGAGTTAACTCGTGGCCAAAAGAAGAAAGACGCGGAGCCGTCAAGCGAGCGAAAAACATAACCCCCTGGGCGGACGCCGCCGCTCGGACCCGACCCGGCGGCCGCCTGACATGACCGGACGCGGCTCGACCAGAAGTCCTCCTGATCCCCGAGCGTTCACAGGATAATCTCCGCGACGGCCTCCCCCCAAGGACGAAGAAACGCTGGTCAGCCGATGCCGGCTACTTGGAGTTTGTCTCCTTCTCCACGTTTAAACCGAGGCCCAAAAAGCAATAAAGGACATCGTTCACATCCCCAAAAGATGAGAAAATAAGACAGGAAACAGCTGCCGATGACATAACTTTTCAATATCGGGGCGACTAAGTGAATAAAGACACTTCAGTGTCTGTTTGTTTTGCTGTTGTTGGCTCGGCTGCTTTCATTTTGCTTTGTCAACATTATTATTATTATTATTATTGGACATGCTCTCTTGAACACTTTGAAACTTTAGTTGATGAATTATTGGTGGTAACTGAAAAACTGGGGCAGGCCGCGCATAAACAGATTAAACAGGAGTTTTTACTCGACAAGTGAAATTTCTGACGTTTCATGTTTGGAAGAATCAGAGAGCGTGTTTTCCCATCACACAGTAGCTGCAGCTTGAACCACAAGCTTTGGCAAATTGGTTTCGTGTAATTGTCCAACGACAAATTCAATATTCTGTAATGCCTCGTTTGAGTTATGCTGTTTAAACTCGTCCAATCTGATCCTCGTCTACGCACCGCGGCCCGAGAAAATAAACTCCGCTCAAACCTTCAAATGGATTCATCCGCGGGGTGGGATCATTCCCACTCACAGCGCCGCCCTTCACTGACCTCCCATTCTTATTCTCTCTGTGTAGCGCACATCTGCACCTGCCGACCTCCAAGCACCTATAAACTGCATCACATAAATTTACAGGCCGACATTTGTTTCCCGGGCACGGGCGGGCTCGAAGGCGCGTCGGTGTGGTGTCATGGAGCTCGTCCGGACTCGGGAGCCGCTCGGACAGCTCTGCAGTCAGTCGAGCCTCCATGCGCCGCTGAAGGACGAGCAGACTCGCGGAACCGCACCATCGGGGGGGGGGGGGGGGGGGGGGCGGGGGGGCAGGGGTATTCTTAGAGCCGAGAGATATCTGCATAGCCATAAATT
>JASSRZ010008025.1:0-19684 GCA_032164315.1 Malacoctenus gilli | reverse complement strand
CCCCCCCCCCCCCCCCCCCCCCCCCCCCCCCCCCCCCCCCCCCCCCCCCCCCCCGGGGGCTCGCTGCGTTTTTTAGGTTGCGGGGTCCCTGTAGACGTCAGGTGTGGAGGCAGCTAAAACGCCAGCAGATAAGTCACAGCCAGTCCAATCGAAAGACAGAGAGCACTTTGCGATGATGCGGTCGTCTCCAGCTGGACTGGCCTGAGAGGGTTTTTTTTTCAGTCGGGGTCAAAAGAGACGAGACCCTAAATGCAGCGGCAAAGTGGGAACTTAAAGAGGCCACGACGGCCAGTGAGAACACACACGTGCCAGTGACCTGAAGGTGGCACGAAAGAGGTTTCTTCCTCCAATACTTTCTGAAAAGACTCGAGTTAAGAACAACTTCCTTGTCAATTCAAGTCAACTTTATTTGTATAGCGCTTTAAACACAGCAGCTACCGATAACAAAGCGCTGAACAGAGGTAAAAAAACAGGAATTAAATCACATCGTGAGAACATTAAAACAGATATCAGAGATAAGAACAGTCAACACAATGAACAATACAAACAGTATAAATATCAGAAACACGAAGACTTAAAAACAACAGATAAAATCAGAAAAAATGGCTGATGAAGGGTGGAACGCCAGGGCAAACAGATGAGTTTTAAGAAGGGACTTAAAAACGGCCAGAGATGACTCCTGTCTGATGCACAACGGCAGCAAGTTCCACAACTTAGGGCCTGCCACAGAAAATGCTCGACCCCCCCCACATCTTCCGTTGAGACCTCGGTACGTCCAACAGCAGCAACTCAGCTACCCGAAGAGTGTGAGTGGGAGCACGAGGATAGGGAAGCTCTGAGAGATAGGAGGGGGCCAGGGCATTGAAAGATTTAAAAACATGTAAAAGAATCTTAAACTGAACCCTAAAAGTTACAGGCAACCAGTGAAGAGAGAGGCCAGGATGGGGGAGATGTGCTCTCGTTGGTTTACCCAGTTTCTTCAAATCATCTCGAAGTCTTCATCATTAAACATCTTTTGTTTTGTGCTTTTCTCTGACGATCCCTCCTTTGATGCTGTAGATACTTATAATTCAAAGCACTCTGCCCTGGTTACACCTCCAGCTAAATGACCACATGAATACACTTCCGCTGTTTTCCTGCCAACTGCTTCACTCGCTTAAGTTTTCCCGGCAAACCGACTTAAAACTGAAAACTGTCTCCACGATCTCACTTGACGCGACTTCGTAACTTTAAACCCACACAGCTCCCCTCCTTAAAACTCCCATAAAGGTTTTGAGCTATTTAGCCCTCACAAGATAAATCAGGCTCCACAAATGCGACGATGCTGTCAAAGATTTATGTTACACAAAAGGCAGCGGAGTAGAAGCACGCACACAGTGCGTGCACACATGCTCATGAATATTACAAGCGCTATAAGTTTACTTGAAAGTGCCTTTTTTTTGAGAAGCCTACACCTTCTGAGGTGCTTTTTCCTTCCTCTCCCTCACATCGGCGCTTCAAGAGGAGCTTCTGAGACGAGTATTCTCTGTGATCTGGTGTCGTGGGTATTAGCTACAAAACTCAAAAAAAGGATGTAGTATATCTGAGGGGCTTAAGTTGCCCCCCCCCCCAAAAAAAAGCAGCAGTATAAATCTAAATGCCAAGATGACAATCCAAGCTTTATGAAATATTCAGCTTGGAATTTTCCTGCACGATTTCACCGCCATGAAAACAAACAGAAGTGAAAGTAAGATTGTCTAAAGATTTGCGAAGGAAACGTTTGAATGGTGATATCTTCCAGTCCCTGATTGGTTCGTGCTAGACAGTGAATTGCTCCCCGTTGGGCACCGCAGCCCAGGCATCACAAGCCGAGCCAAGAAGATATTTCAAGAGAGCACCGAGCACTGTCCGCGGAACGCCCGCGCCTGAGCGATGCCCCACTCAACGACAACAACCCGAGGCACCTGGCTCGGTCGCATTGATCTGTGCAACTGTTGCAGCACAGTGACCCCCGTGTTCTTGCTGGCCGTGGGGCCCGCGAGGAAGGACGGTGAGACAGAGTTTGGTCTCGGAGGAGGGTGGCGGTGGCGGCGGCGAAGATTGACAGATTCTGGTACTCGCTGAAATTCTGGGAGTCAGTGAAAGTTTGCGCCGCCTCTGGCGCACGCCATTCTCCCGCTGCGCCGGCTGAGATACGGCCAGATACCAAACTGAAAGTGATGCCTCTAATACACCTACAGCCCAGAGCTCCGACGCAACCAAAGCTACACCTAAACCCTGTCCTTTTTCCAACATGCAGCTCTCGCCCTTAAACAGGTGTTTACTGCGCCGCATCGATGTCAGCCGCCGCCCTAATTTGCTTCCCAACAGCGTTCCCGTCGCCATATCTCTCGCTCCACGTCTCTCTTCTTAATGCACTCCTGAACGGCTCCATATTTTCTCCGGGTAAAAGTTAAAAACGTCCCCCCCCCCGTGGCTGTAAATCAACACATCCTTAGGTGCACACGCACACTCGAAGGGTGGGGGTTCTGTGCCGCGCACAATATCGGGAACACGCCGGACTTTGACGAAAGGAAGCCTCGGGAACGCAAAGCGAGCCACCGCCGAGGCCGGTGTCGCCGCGCATGAGGCAGGCCGGCGTCACCGGCAATTGATTTCCAGCTGACACTCAGGGCGGGCCCGCCTCCGAGAGATGACCTGTCAGAGCGACTCGGGGGAGCGTATCTAGCGAGGCATCACGTCGGGAGACTCATGCGTGAGATGGCAGGTAGACAGACGCGAGAGTCCTGTCCCCCCCCCCCCTCTCCCCCTCCCCCCGAGCCAGGGGGGGCCCCCACTGGGGGAGCCGATCTTATTAATAGCCCCGGGTCAATGAAGGCTTGCTAACAAGCCGAGCAGGCGAGTCGGAGAAAGTCGTACTTTATATTCTGAGGTAGAGACCGGCTGGTTTGTTTCTGAGTGCTGCCGCTGCATCGTGCTGATGATACACTGGAATACTCTCAGGACATCGTTTGAGTACAGAAAAAAGTGGAATATGGCAGGAATACATGCAGAGTATTGCAGTATATTACATACTCACACTCGTTGCTCGTTATTTCGTGCGACTGCTAATGAGTCGGAGCCCAGATTTCACCTGCAGTTAACTGCAGTGCCGCGTCGATGAAATGAGCCCATTGATCATCGCTCACTGACTTCAACAAGCGGACGAGACTCATCAAGACAACTTCATCCGCCGCAAGAAGTGAGAGCGGGCTTCTCTCAGGGGGGTCCAGTCCTCCCTCCCCCTCCCCCTCCCCTCTCCTTCCCCCTCCTCCCTTCCCACAGACACGGCGCTCACTCCTGCCTCGGCTCTCAGGAGGGACCGGGAACTGTCACTGTGATCTCTGAAGCCGCAGCCGCATGTCGGCCCGCCGGCACTAAAATTGGCTGAACTTTTCTCTCGGCGCGCCCGCTTCCTGCCGGCCACTCGGCGTAACAGGGGAGAGGGGGGCGTCTCTGTCAGGCCGCGCCGCAACAGGCTGAGGAAGGAGACGAGCGAATGTCACGGAATGCATTCGACGGGGGATATTTTTGCCGCGTCGAAGCGACGAGATGAAAATAACCCACCGTATTCATAGATGATGAAAGATCAAATCCAATACTTATATCCTGAAAACTGCAGGAAAGCTTGATTTGGAAGGAAAAAAACAGTATATGTGTTGTTTGTTTGGCCTTTTTTTATTACATTTTTTAAACTTGAGACCCAAGATATCACAAAAGTGAAAACTTATGAGCTGCAAAGTTAACGAAAAAGAGCTGTTTTAAGCCAAAAACTTGATCATGGCTTTTTCCTGGAATGGAAGTGGAACAAGCAGGAGTCATCAGCGTAAAATTGAGTTTCATAACAACATGTGAGCTGTACATGATCTTCAATGTGAGATTCTTTGCTCCTGCCATGTCTTTGAAGGATAAATTGCACCAAATCTGCCTGACATGAACAAACACAGTCTTTCTGGTTCATATAAAAGCTGGCAGACAACATCCCTCCTGGAAGTTTTCAGTTTTCAGTTTTCAGGGCGACTGAAGTCAAACTCCTGATCCGGCCAGCAGGGCTGCATGCTGCCGAAGGTAAACCAAAGGCTCCTCCTCTATCATATGAGTTGAACTAGTACATGTGACTCTCCAAAGGACAAGTAGCATCAGGGCCAAACTATCTTGTCGCACTCCAGCGGAGTGTTTGGGATGATCTGACGGCGCCCAGATTCGAGTGAGTCAACCTTTTTAAAAGCTGTTTCACATGCTGGGTCTTTGAAAGAGTGTGTGTGCCCCCCCCCACCCCCCACTCCTCCTCCTCCTTTGGCCTCCACCCGCTCAAAGTGGACCTCGTTGAAGCGGCGGTCGTCCTTTCCACAGTCTATTGTACGAGGCCGCCCATCGTCGGAGCTGAGACTAATTTACGTGTCCGTGTTCGACATGCGCAACGTTTCTTTTTTTTTTTCTCGTCCCAAACACGGGCGTAATGAAGCGAGGTGACACCGAATTTTCTGAATCATCGGCTTCGTCGGAAGGAAAGTTGACGTCCCCCCCCCCCGCTTATTTTCTTTGGCCCCTCCCCCCTTCGCAGCCAACCACGGCGGCGGCTGCCAGCACCTTGAAAGCCAAGGTCGCCCTCTAATAAAAACATCATAAAAATCTCTGCCATTATCCGGTTAAATGGTGCAGAAGATTTGGCTTTAACAGGACTACTTCTCCTCCAAGTGCTGTTGAATTAATTACGAGCAAAGTGGGAGGCACTTTTAAGCAAATCAGATGGTATCAGTAGAGTGTGTGTGTGTGTGTGTGTGTGTGTGTGTGTGTGTATGTGTGTGTGTGTGTGTGTGTGTGTGTGTGATGGAGGTGTGGGTTGGACTGATGAAGGTCACTCACTCCCGTGACAGACTAAGTGGTGGTTGGGGGAGAGATAAAGTTTGAATTTGCATGATGTCAGACGTCATGGGCACGTTTCGTACGTGTACATACGTTCACATTCAGAAAGTTGATTCAACTGTCGTGTCGTTTTCTTGTGATGGCCACGTATCCGTGGAAACACACGGCCCCGATGTCGGGGCAGAAGCGACGCCCTGAGCGCGTCGGTTGGTTTCTTCAAACTTTGATTATTACTTTTGATTGTGGCGATTAAAAAAGTCGGACGAATGTGAGTTGGTGGTGACAACACCCTTTTTATGGGTGGGGGGGGGGGTGAGTTTGTCAGTGAGCAGCAGGAGGCTGTGTCAGGACAAAGTCCACCCTTATCACTCCCAAAATGACACAATGTCCCCGAAGTTGTAGATCCAGACAGAAAAGAGGTGAAACTTCCTCCCTGGTGGGTGAATAAGGCGTCCGTTGACATTTTCTGACGCGTGCCAAATCAGTAAAGTTACCTTTTCACTTTTTCGTGGCTCACTGATGTTCTTCCAGCCCGACTCTGGCGTCCTGAAGTGTCCTTTGTTGAAATTAGATTCGCGACCAAATGGTTGCTAATTGATCTTAACGACCTCATGAGTCAACTCCGACGCAGCTTAATTGTTGCGTTTTGCATTCTCACGATAAATGAGGGGCAAGAAGAAGAAGAAAAAAAAAACAACCTCTGGCTAATGGGGACTTTGCAGACTCTACTTCTTTTTTTTGACCTCGGTAGTAATTTCGGAGTTGGTATCGCCTTCGGGCGAGAGCTTGAGAACGAAATCTCTCCAGTGATTGCCGCACGTCGCACTATCGCGAACGCCGGTGCCAGAGGTGCCCAGCGGTGCTTGAAAGGGATGTCCAGCAGGAAATTGATGTGCAGTTCGGGGACGTATAGTAATCTGCAGCTGTGCCCCGGGTTCGCCGGACAACATTTCGAGTCGCGAGGGAGATCGGAGGGATCTAAAATTGAGCCTGGTTTGAGAGAAAATGACAGCCTTGTTGAACTGAGGAGCCCAGTGTTGGGCACACCACTTTTTTTTTTTACAGCCCCGCCCCCCCTCTCTCTCTATCTGGGCATCTGAACAGTACAAAGCATGCAGCCATCAAAGTCGTGCTGCCACAGCTTCATGTTTACAGCTCAAAGGCTTGAAAACACACTGGTTTTATCCCCCCCCCCCCCCCCCGTTTCCCTCGGCTCAGGACCAAATTTCTTCCTCTCTTCCTCCGCCGCACGTTTACCACCACAAATAATGGCATTAATTTCCTAAGGTAAGTTTGTGTGTTTTTCTTGGAACGGCGCAAAGGACACGCTGCTGTATATCAACATGAACAAGATAACTGCAGCCAGGAGGACATTTTTCAAGGTACTATTCAGCCGCCCCCCCACCCCCCACCCCCCAGTGTGCCATAATTTAAAAACTGGCTCGTTATTTTTACTGTTATGCATGCGAGAGTGAGGGTGCGCGCGCCATTGAAATGATTGCTTCAGCGCTTGCAACAGGTTAGTAAGATGCCATGGATTTCTTTATTCTAATTATAGTTTTACACCATCCTAAGGATTTGGAGTAACTGTGACAGAAGGGAGACGACAGCCGACTCCCCCTGGTGTCCAGGGACGCGATGGTTTCATGGTTGCCAAGCGTCCGCGGCGAGCGCGGACATCTTCTTGTGAACGCTCTCCGGACGGCAAAGTTTTACCCGATGCCACTGTGTGTTTTGGCGTGACAGGCCCTGCTGTACAAACACGCCGCAACATGGGAAAGGGCACCGGAGTCTGTCAGGAAGTCGAGCAGCGTTTCACCGAGGAACTCCACGTAGAATCGGCAGATTTTCCGCACCGGTGCTTTCACAAGCCTCATGTCTTGGACGGTTTCGATATCCGTCCTCTCACCCCGGTCCTGGTGCTCTCTGTTGTCATTCCCTTTGTGTCTCCTGTCTTATTTTGTGCACTAACATGAACTTCACCTCTCCCAGTCCCTCTGTCCCGCTGCATCGTCAGTCTGTCGCTCCCTGATCTCTCCGAATATCACACCTGTGTCTTGTTATCTTCCCCGTCTTTTATGTTAATCAGCTCTGGCTCCGGGGGTGTTTTGTTTCCGTCCAGCGCAGTATAAAAATCTGCTTATCTTCATTTCCATACTTAGATACGGTTTCGCACTTTGTTTTGGAGTTTCGTTTTGGTTCTCCTCGTTCATTAAAGTGACTTTTTTGTTTCGCTGCGGTGTCTGCGTTTGGGGGCACCGTCTCCTCGTCCCGTCAGGAGCACCCGTTCAGGTGCAAAAAGTCAAAACCATACATCTCAATTTGTCACCGAGCTCATTTAAAACCCGGATTCCGAGGAGCGGTGTCACTACAGCAAAAAAGAAAAACAGAAGAAGCCGACTCCCCATTCGTTTCAATAAGACTTCGACTTTTAGTGCAGCACGAGACGCCAGAGGGCTGGTAAGGAAACACAGATTGGCTCACAGCACACTCGCTGGATTCCTCCGCAGAAAGCAGCCGGCTACAAGCCGTGGTGGATAAATAAGTGCAGATGCAAATGCAGCCTGGAACGCTGACAGACTGGCGCTTCCATACCGTTCTGCCTCGAGGACAGAAGACAAATTACAAAAATAAAAGCTTTCCAGCAGAAAAGGCGATGAGTAATACAGAGGTGCGACTTTCCTAAATGATGCTCTAAAAGTGGGATTTTGTTGTTCACTAAATCGCTTTCTGTCTTGGAAAAATATCACAAACAGTCAGAAAATAAATTGATTAGAACTGTTTTAATTGGTGCGTGCTTCTACTTAGTGCGTTTACTTTTGGAACATTATTTCATGGTGAATTGCTTTGTGTGTCCGTGTGACTGAAGAAACATTGTTAAAATAAAATAATTTGAGCAATTTGAAGGAAAAATTTGATAAATTTCACCTATTCTAACCGTTCCCTAAACTGAAATATTGAGTTTTTTCGGGCACAATTTGAAAGACACACTTGGTATCATCTTTTATTTACTGCCGCTACTGAGCCCTTCTCACGATAAGTGAACCGGTTGTTTATTTGTGATGAATTTTGCATAATGGCTGCAAAAGAGAATTAATAGCCAACATAAAACAAAACAACATCTGTAAAATAATGTGTCAGCTCACATGACTGTTTGTGTTCTTTGTTCGGAGATGTTGTGCCGAATCTCCCGGAGCGTGTCGGAGATCCGGTGGCACGTTTCAAAACCCCCGCCGCAGGAGAAAATAAATACAGAAACAAACCGCCGATTATTCTGGCTACAAATAAGACTCGACAGCCTTCACAGGTAGCGCTTCAAGTTCTCCGCTTGATAATTCACTCGTTTTGGAGGCACGTGACAGGGATATAAAGATGCCTAATCTGTTGAGAAATCAGGCGGGATGGTGGTGGAGGGCGCAGGACGCGAATGCACTCACCCGGAGCCTGCCGGAGTGACGCGACAGGGTCAGCAGGACCTCCCGATGGAGATCCGTCTGATTGTGTCACACCTTGCGGGGTCCGCGGCGTGCAGGCCGCAATCAAGGACGAGGCTTATTTACCTTCAAGCGCCACTCACGGCCGAGGACACACAAGTGAACCGGCACACTGGAAATCACGATCAGCACCCCCCTCCCCCCCTTTTCATCTCGCTTTTGGGCTCCCAAATCAAGATTGATGATGTGCGCAACTCGGGAGTGCGGCGACACCCCCTTTTTCGACACTCCCTCCTTGTCAGGGAGTTTTCTTGTAGGCAGAGCGACCGGTATTCAAAGTGACACCCAATTAGCTGGGCAGTGGCTCGAGGACGCAGATTGATAGGACGGCTTTGTCCTCCAACACAGAACAAACTCCCCCAAGTATCACATGTTTCGCCCGCAACGGCAAAGTGCGTATTTTCTTCCAAGAAGCGCAGAGAAGCTTGAATTTTTAAATTCGAGTGAGTGCGCTCATAAAGCGCTAATGTTACCCTCGAGTTGTAAACAGCGAGGGCGTGACCTGACATAGCACAAGGCTTGTGTATCACGTGTCTGCAGCTGGAATATTGCGGGTGTGTTTCTTGTAATTTAGTTTTGGCAACTCTTCGTTTCTACAATCACCCCAAATTCTCGGGAGAAATATGAACCTCCGCTGGAGGCACAGACAACGCACGTTTCCTCCTCTCTGAGAAGACTTGCCGAGGCTTCTGGGCCCCTGACAGGATTTTGTAGCTGACCCCCAATCAGTTTCTCAGGAACAGGAAGTCAGTCTGACAGCAGCAGACAGTCGCCCAGTCAGAAAAACGTTCAACTGTGGACATGAATCGAACAGTTTGACACATTTCCCAATGATGATGTGAGACTTTTATGTCAGATTGCAAAGTGATTGATTAAGTAACACTTTTTGCCCGAGGAACTTAAGCTTTTTGACATTGCCGCATTGTACCTAATTTGTGTCATTTATGAAGTTTTAATCATTTATAATGTTTTACTTAAGAAAAAACAAGTTGATTTCAATCTAAACTATTTATCTAAGTGCATTTATAACAAAGTCGGCGTTGGAGGCTGTTTGATACAAACTGTGCATCAAACAGCGTCTAATACTTTGAACTGACTTGACCTTGAATTTGCCTATTCAAGATTAAAAGGCTGGAAGTGATCAGAACCAGAAGATTCCATCTTATTAGGAGGCATAATTAAAAGTCAAGTGAGTCACGGTGGTCGGTAGTCGAGCTAATGTGTCGCGGCAGCGCTGTAAAGAATGCTGAATGCAGTCTGGTCCAACCGGAACATAAATAGCAGGAGTTCATCCCCTAACAAACTTCTGCAGTGACTTCTTAACGACGATTAAAGGGACTCAAGTAATTTTTGAAGATGTAGTTAATAACTGTGGTCAAGTACAAATTTCTCTGACCTCTGAATCACGCAAACAGTTATATATGAGGTCACGTAAGGTGACTGTGGCTACGGTTTAGTAACTTGAGACAAGCAGTTGTTGTCCATCATGACAGCTGTGTATTGCGGCTGTGAGAAGCATCGCAGCATTTTCACACACTGTGTGGAAAACTCACTATGTATCACCACTCAAAGCACATTCATCCCAGTCATATTATTTGCTTTAATTGGGCAGTTCTGAAAGCAGAATGTTTTGATACAGTGTTTAAGCACTCGTCCGAATCCCCTCCGGGAGAGCGTCCGCGTTGTCTGTTTGAACTTCTTTAAAGTCCGCTGTGAATTTCCCGCGCCCGCCCAGGTTTGCGCGCAGCCACTTTTTGAGGGATTAATTTGCTCACTCCATTAGGCAGTAGCACTTGGCTGCCCGGCCCTCCGCAGGGAAACGATAAGTGTGCCTCCTGTTGTAATTGCTCTAATACGATCAACAGCAAAACATTTTCCTGTCCATGTTCGTGGCTTCAAATTAGAATATGAGACTTAATTGCAGTACCTCAGGTGTCATTTTGGCTGTTTATGGTGGGATGTTACTCCGGCATGTCCTGTGTGGCTGTTTTTTTAAGGAACCAACCCTTTAAGTGAGCTTCATAATAGCTCATTTATGGCAGGAGCCAACGCCATAAGAGCAGTTCCAACATATAAGGGCTGATGGCAAACTATAACTCAAGTGTTATTGTGTTGTTTCAAATTCTGGTAAACAAATGTAATTGTCAAAAATAAGGAAAAAAATGTTGTAGAATCAACAAAAACAAAGAATAATAGTAATCAGCCAGACCAAAACTACATGTCTGACTCCCTAACAATCCCACACAAGAGGGGTCTTTCAAAATAAAAGCAAAGGGCAGTTTCATGCGTCCGCTCTAGATGATAGAGTGTTGTATATATAACCTCATATATGGCAGCTTCAGAGGAGGCACCGCCGTGGGGCTCCCTGTGATCTCTGGCGACCGCTCCGCCCAAGGCGGTCCCGCCCTGTGGTTTGAATCAGAAAGAGTCCACCTGGTGTTAACGTGATGTAATTCGGTTCAGTTGAGCATTTGATCTCATGCCTTATGGTCCGTGTTGGCCCGTCTGCTGTTGAAGCAGATGAGGCTGAGGCCTCCTGGTGGAGATTTTTCAACATATCTGGCAACCGCCTCCAAACGGGGTGCGTTTGTATGCAGGTGAAGACGGGGGTCCTAAAAGTCTTCCCCAGAAATGCTCCGGCTGCTTTCGCTTCCACTTATTGACGTGGATGATGGATTTCCCGGTAATAGACGGGAACCCGTCTGCTGGGTTTCATCACCACATGTGAACAAATTGCAGGCTTGGTATTCACTAGCATTTTCAGATGAAAGCCAGCAAGAATCTGATGCCCGCCCGGTGTTGCGGCAACGTTTTTTACTGATCTAATGGGCTCTCCCGTGGCTAACGCTACACCCTTCCATCAAGTGTCGAGCAAACCCAGCTGGTCAAACATCAGACTGCTCTCCGACAACACAAACTGTATGGCAGGTAACGTGTTGCTTGGCTGGTGTAAAAAGCAGTGACATAAAAAAAACCCCCCAAAAAAACATGAAAGAAGAAGAAAAAAAATCAAATAAAGGAGGACGCCGACGCTGCGTGAGGCCTTTAAATGAGATCCGCCCGGTGACGGCGGGTTCTTCCCTTAGTGACACCCTGATAGGATGAGATGGCAACACCTCCAGGACGCCCGCGAGACAATCAACTCAATTTCCGGCACCATTCATTAATCTGCTGACAGTTTGTCAACCTCATTACGCCGATTTTCGCAGTCCGCCGCCGCAGACTGTATGCGGCCGGGCGTCCAGGTGCCCAGCGCGGCTGCTGGTCACCTGCTCGATAGCTTTGTTGTTGGGGCGATAATTAAGAAGGCTATTATTTCTGATTAGCCCTCCTTTGCATAATTAATGACGGGGGGGGGCGCCACGTCCAGATGGCTATTTCGTCACGGAACCATTACTCATCTTGTTGTGCCGGACCTTCAAAGTGAAGCGTTAAGTTGAATGTATGATCCCAACTGAGAGCATAGCAGTAGGTTCAATTTCAGGCATTTGCGTTTACCTTTTTTTTTCAGTAGAAGAAGAAGAAGAAAAAAAAAACTCTCCAGCTGCAATTATGAGCGATGGAAATGCGCATAAAGGTGCTCTCTGTCAGTCACTTTAAGCACAACGATAAAGACATAAAGGAGAGACAGCCAATTTCAAGTCCCCCCCCCTCCCTCCCTCCCTTATCTTCTTCCCTCCTTGGCCCCCGAGTCTGCTCCTCAGTCCCGCAGTCTGATCAAAACTCCCGGGAGTCCACACTTGACCTCGACTCCGTTAACCCCGACTAAGCTCGGTGGCGGTTACTGTTTTATCACCTGAAGAAAGCGCCAACTTTTTTTTTTTTCCCCTCAATCTGCGCGAAAAAAACTAATTAAAGTTGGGGCGGCGGGGAAGGCGTCTGGCGAGAAAGTGGGCGACGCGGGGAGAAGGAGGGCTGAGCGAGTGATGTGGGAGGGAGTGGGGGGGGGGAGATTAACGAGTGCAGGCAGAAGCTCTGTCTCTCAGCCGCTAATCCTTAATGTCACAGATATGCGGTAAGCTGGGGCCTTTGTCAGTTAAAGACTGCCGTCAGATCTACCCAACTCTTTGTCTGCCGCTGCGCGTCCTCCTACCCCCCCCACCACCCACCCGACTCCGAAGGTACCCCCCCCCCACCCCCGCCCCACTCTTCTCCGACTTGAATCGGGGATAAACATGGGAAGGCACTCGCTTTTTCCCGGGCGAGATGAAAGGCTGCTGAGGGGGTTGAAAGAGGCAGCTCATGCGGCAGAGGTGGCTTGCCACAACGCCGGGCGGATAAAAGCGCGCGCGGGGAAGAGAAAAGGCAAGGGGTGTGTGAAGAGACGCTATCCCCCCCCCACCCCACCCACCGTCCTCGGTGTTTACGTGTCACCAGGTGACTTCAACGGATTTGTTTAGCACCTTATTAAAAAAAAGTTGCTCTCAAGCTCTCTCAAGCACGAGTTGAAAAAAGTTGACACTCATGAAAGAGAGAAAGGGGGGAAGTCGGTGAAATGGAAGTTTTGATGGACACTTGAGCAATGAGGGCCTCAGAGGGATCAGCTGAGAGACTCCCTCTGCACACCGTCACGGTGTCCGAAACAGCAGCTGTGTTCGTTGAACGTTGTCATTGGTCTTTTTTTTTAAGAAGATGATGTTACAGAAACCAAACCAAGGTCGAAGCAGAGGCCCCTAAATTTTAATGTCGTCGTGTTAGTTCCCAGACATGAATTAGGACTTTCTATTACTGATCCTATTGGCAGCATGAAGCCAAACACTGGTGGCAACGCCCACTCTCACCAGCATACAGAAGCAGGAGCCTTCAAAATAAAAGCCGAGGCCAGTTTCCTTATCCTCCACTCTATCCTACAACTGTCTTGCGTTACTGTTGCTTTTTTCTACGTTTTTCCCCGGATGTAAACTTTTGAGTTTGATAAACTCCGCGTGGGAACGCTTTGGCCCCTCTCTGTTATCAGCGTTGACCCCCATAAATAACCACGCAGAGGAGAGCCCTTGCATTTTCTCGTGTGCTCATTACATTGATGGCAGTGACCCCTCCTGCTGCGACGCACCCTCTCCGCCCCCCGACCGCCGCGCCGCGGCCCACGACCTCACCCGGACGGATTACCGGAGCGACGGCCGCGACGCCGATCACGCCGGCCCTATCGTGCGTTGTCATATTGTCTGGCCCGGCGTTTTTTAATTGGCTTGGCCCAGTCACTTAACCATATCAAGATGATGTGCTCCTCGAGTGGCACCGCCGAGTGAATAAGCCTTCAACGGCAATTAGCTAATTGAAGTGGATCAGTCCGTGGGGGCTTCGCGTGCTCGGGGTCAGCGGCGGTGCAGGCGAGCAACAACAGCAGGTCCCCGCTATTAAGCAACACTGACAGGGTCCTTTCATCTCCAGGTGGCTGCTGAGAGCAACTTTTTTTTTTTTTTAACAAGTTATTACATCTGTCACAGGCGCCGCTGTCGGCCCTGTATTGCTCTTTTCCATAATTGATGTCCTTCTCCTGCCCTCAACCCCCCGTAATGATCTTTTCTACTCCACTGACTAAAACACAATAGCGTAATCTTTGCGCGGGATTGCCGTGCATAGACGGAATAATAGGAAAGCGTTGTTTGGATGAGCTCTGAGCTGATGAGACGATTGCGCGAGCACGCACGGCGGCTAATTGCCTTCACAAAGCCGGGGATATTCGAAAGATGCGCGCGCCATCGTCCCCCCATCGTCGGGGTCCCCGCAGTCGATTCCTATCGATCACTGCCGTCGACTGTTTATACAAACGGTTTGATACGCTTTCAGAAAGAAAAGGAAGAAAGAAAACAAAAAAACCTCTTGCATTTGTCACTGTCGCGCTGCAACAAATCACTCGGCGAAACTCATCAGCTCCGACGCGGGTTTTTTTTCTTCTTCTTTTGTTTCCAACGCCAGGAGAGAAATTGAGAAATGAGTACACCGTGAAGTCAATATTGATATCCGTGAGTGAAATAATGAGAATGAAAACTGGCGTGACTCAGTGGTAAAAAAAAAAAAAAAATTAAGAAAAAAAAAATCTGCTGCGTGTTGTTGTTGGATGAGGACACAAACTGCCAATCAGATAGATGAAGCAACGATGTTTTTTGTCAAAATCGGATGAGTCAAAGTGGATGATAAAGAGCCTTGTTAGAGGAAAAAGATGTTTTTTCATGTCCAAACATCAGACCATTTATTGTATATGCAGTGAGGAGCAAAAATCAGAGCCGAAACAAACACTGTGTCCTCAGAAACACCTGTATGCAAAGGTCCTGGGTTCAGGCTTGGGTTTTTTCTGTGCTGCGTTTGTATATCTCAGAGTGTCCTTTGATTGTGGCCAATCTGAGGCACACTTGAGTGACAGTCCTGCTGTCCAATCAGCATCCTGACATGTACCACCTGTGAGGTGGACGGATTACTCAGGTGAAATTAAAGTGCTCACGGACCAATTTAGAGAAACTCATGAACAATAATTGAGGGAAAAAGCCCTTTATTTATGCTTCACTTGTCTGCGTCAATTCTACAAACACTTTACAGATCTAATTCTCCTCCCCTGCATAGACGTTGCAGAATGCAAGATTTAAAAGTCAGTGTCAAGAGTTCGTTTACCGTCTGTCACTGCTGTACATTTGAAGCAATCGGACGCTTGATCATTAAAAAGCGAGAGCGACGTTGAGAGTCTGAACGCTGCCGCTTCTAAAGAGCACTTGCTGGACTGTTTCTCTGGTTGGTGGATGCCGAGAAACCACGTTTTCACGGAAACGGGGGACACCTGGTTCACCGCTCCGCTCGGTTATCATTAAAGGCTCCGGAGTGCAGCCACTCGGTGAATGGTGACGCCTGAGAGGGATGATGAAATGGAAGCCCTGCTGCTTTGTCTGAACAAGAAGAGAGAAACAAAAAGAGCAAAACCGCTGCTTACATGGAAATGTCAAGGCCGCTAATGTCGGTGCACGTTGTATCTCCGGAGTGACAACTCTAATCCCCATCCCCTCCCACCCGAGGCAACGCTCTTATCATCCACGCCGGATCTCTATCTGTTGTTTAATCTTCAGGCTCAAAGATGGGAGAAGGATTTACCCCCTCATCCGAATGTTCGGCAAACAGGTTGTGTTGCTCCGCACTTCAGAGTCGGAGAAAACGTTGGGTCTATATCTGGAGTGTGTGCGTGCGCACGGACGAGCTACTTTCTGATTAACAGGCGCCTAATCCAAACATCTCTGTGGAAAAAAAAAAAACAACCCACCAGTGATTCGATGACACTTTTTGGACTTATTTTTTCGTAAACTTTCGATCGTCGCTTTTCGCCGCTTCCGGGCTTGACAGCTCCGCTATGAAATCCTAATTACATCACAGCACAATGCATCACACATGACATGATGGAAAATCATTACTACCCCCCCCATATAAATCTTATTTAGATGGGGGTGAACATGGGAGCATTTGATGGGAATGAATCATTCATGGTTCTTTTATTGAGATAACTACTGGTGAATGGACTTTTTCCACTTCAATAGTCTCAGAGCGCTTTACATGATCAGTCATATTCCCACTCACACACACACACACACACACACACACACACACACACACACACACACACACACACACACACACACGCTTCTATGCAAGCCGCCCTTCCATGAAGAGAAAGTGAACATTGGATACAAGCAGGGGAACACTCAGGGCAGAAGTGTTTAATCACTTGTTGTGTGCTGAATTATTGGGTTTGTTTCAGCCAGTCGTATTTTTAGATATGTCGCGTGAGGAGAACGAGGGGGAAAATTGGCCCAATTGCAAAAGCTGATGTCGAGCTCAAAGCGATTTTAGTGAAGACGATGACGTTGGTAAATAAAATATCTTGGGGGGTGGGGCGAAGGCAAAAGCTACACTACAGGGAAGGAAGCAGAGCACAGACACAGACGAGTCCACAAAGAGACAAGCACAGACTGGGGTGCAGTTCCGCACAGCTGAGGGAAGTTAAGGTGACGGGACACAGGTGGAATTAATCACCGTTAACGACGCGGGGGAGGGAACAGGAAGTGAGGAGCAACGAGCCCGCAGGTGTTCAGGGAGGAAAGTCCAAATGAGGACGGACAAGAGACTTGCCGTTTTTTCTATAACAAGTACGCCGAGCGCGGATTCCCAAACTTCTGAAGCTCGGACTTGGAAACTGGGAAACTTCCCGAGGATGGCAGTTTACTGTACGGTTCTTCGACAACTGGAACGGCAGCGTACTCGTGACGTCACTCCCTTGACTTTGGTGTCTGCCGCCGGTGATTATCCCAGAAATGTTTAATTTATGTTGTAAATTTTAATAAAAAATAAAATAACCACTACATAAAACAAACACCTTACTCATTTTTTTGATTACTGCTTACAGTTGTGCATTCGCTCCTCCGCCATCGCTGGTTGTAGTGAAATGCATTCTTGGATCCATGGCTGTCCGAGTCCACACGAGTCACTATCCGATGCATCCCCAGTAAAATGGGCGTGACAAATTCACATCCGGGTATCTAAGCGTACTTGCCGAAATGCGAACTTGTGTATTGGAGCAGGACTTGGGCTGTGACTGGTGACGTTTCACAAGTCCGGGAGAACGCAAGTACAGACAAGAACGGGTATTGAGAAACGGCCATTGGAACAATGAAGCAACATCAAGAATCAAACAAAGCAATCCGAACACATGCACAGGAAACAGATTTAGACTTCAGGAAGACAGAAAGTGCAAAGACAACAGTCGCTTGGTTTGAACTGATTGAAGAAACTTTGAGAAAATACGTCTGGGACAATCCAGGATTAGTTTCAAAGAAGGGATTGTCGTGTACACACAGCAGGAGCCCTTGTTTGTAAAGCAGCACCTCTGAAAGTAGATTTTAAATAAGATTGTCTACCTGCTAACGGTTGACCGGGTGTATAAGGACGCCGTCTTTGACTAGTTTGAAGCAATAAAACCCTCCTTGTTGCTCAGGGTCTCAGTCTGTCAATGGATGCTGCAGCAGCAGCAGTAACAGGTGTTCCCTTCCGGGAGCAGCACCACTGAAACTTCCCCGCTGCGTTTTTCGTAGAAAACCCAAACCCGGGCTGCATTTTAAAAAAAGTCAGAACTTGCCGCTCGTCGAGAACGCTTCCCACCGCCTCCTCGCGCGCAGAAGCCTTTTCACGCGAAGCTGGGTCGAGAGGTTGCGTGAAAAGCGGCTCTGCCGGTAAAAAGGAAAAAAAAACCAACCAAACCCTGAGACCCACTTTAAATCCAAGGACGGCGGGACTGCGACTGTAATTATAACTGAGGTGAGCGGAAAGTGACCCACTGTGCCGGATTAAAATCACTGATTACCACAGGTGATGATGAAATCCCACCAGCTGCCCCTCGGGAAATAAACGCAGCCTGAATGAGGCCCCCCCACCTTCCTATAAAGCTTGCTCTCAGCATCCTTTTAATTGGTCCTACATGTAATCGCACCCGCAAGTGAACCGCGCCGATTGTCAAGTGCTTCTTTTCTCTCTCTCTCTCTCTCTCAGCAGAAATGCTGCGAGTGACTCAATTCACCAGCTCACATTAATTACTGAATCACAAAGAGCGCGGTGGGCGGACGGAGGGCCCCGAGAGCGAATAATCGTCCTCAGGACCTCCGGGGTCGATCCGGGCAAATAAAAACGCAAAAATACTCGCCGTCTAAAGAGGGTTCTGCGAAAAAAAGAAAGATAGAATAAAAAAAAGGAGTCGGGGTCCGTCCTTCATTACCACTGGCGGACGGCGTTGGCGGATCCGCGGCCCCGTCGTCCAATGGCGCGTTAAATGGAGGCTGTCTGCACCCGCGACGAGCCGCGAGTGCGTGTTCGGACAGAGATGGGGTTTTTTTTGCGGGCTAGAGGAGCCCGTTAAATATGCACGACGGTTGATCGGGCACTCGCGCGCCGTCGGGCCTGCGAGCTCGCCCGTGCCGTCGGTTAAATCTTTGATCGGAAGGTCAAAACGCTTGGAGGGGAGAAAAAAAAGGAAGCAAAAAAAAAAAGTGAGCGGATGTGACGGCGGTCGTGCGATGTAATGCGGGTTTGCGGCGTTTGCCTCGTACATCTGCCCACATACGTTCCTCCAAACCACGCACACACACACACACCAGACTGTCATCGACATACATTCAGAGTCACTAATCAAGCTGATCACCTTCACAGTATTTTCCCTTTTGGCCCATAAAGAGTCCACGCGAAAGGTTAATTTCACAACCCCGAACCCGAGGGGGCACCTGCCTTCCGCTACCATTTACCGAGCGCTAATCCTTCCAGCTGCTGCAATTTCATGAATAATCAACCGAAAATCACATCAAATAAAAATGGGGGGAACATGACAGTGAACATTTTGTGGGTGAATAAAGTATTAACGCGGGCGTCTGATGCGCTGAAACAGCACCGCGGCTTGCCTGTGCACTTGAAATAACGCGCGAGCCGCGGTTGTCTGCTCGACTCGCTTCACTTCTGTTTTAGCCCCGAGGTTCCAAGCTCATTTACACATGGAACGCTTTTTACATCAATGGTGGAGCTGCAGAAAAAGCCGAGTTCAAGGCACTCGTTGCAGAAAAAAAAAAAAAAACAGCAGGGCGTGATATATATAAAACTAGGTTTTTTGTTCCCACCAATGTTCCAAAAGCAACAACACCTGCTTCGAGTGGCATCGAGTTATTGTGAGGGAAAAAAATCAGTTGTTGCTTTGCAAAATTTGTACAAAACTGTTAATTGACATTTCTGTGTTGGCTGTTAACCACATTAAACCTGAAACAAAAATATCTGGTGCTGCAACGATGGCAGATAAAGGTAAACAGGTCTTACAAAGAGAGACGGAGAGTGAAGATGTGGGAATGGATTCGTTTCACCTGCACGATAAGGTCTAAGTACTTTCAATACAGTCTGTTTTCAAGGTGGACAAAGGTGGGGGGAGTTAATATTCTGGGAAAACCACATCATTCAGTAAGCCTTTAAACATTGACATTAGAATATTCTAATGTTCAGAAAAGAAACAGTCTCCTGTTTTTTTTGGGGAAAATAACAGTTTCAAACCGCTAAAAAGCTCCCAGTTGGCTGAGTGAACTGGAGAAAGACAGCAGCTTTGCAGCTCTCCAGCTCATGTGTCCATCTATCAATCAGGCGGCATCACAAACCAGCCAGACATCAGGCAGTATGCACCATAAACGCACGCACGCACGCACGCACGCACGCACGCACGCACGCACTTACACGCACGCACACACACACACACACACACACACACACACACACACACACACACACACACACACACACACACACAC
>JASSRZ010007969.1:1871-30615 GCA_032164315.1 Malacoctenus gilli | reverse complement strand
AGCAGCCAGTCCTTGGCGATGAGGCGCGGGAATCCCGCCTCCGCCTCCATGTCGCTGCCGGGCACTCGCCAGTACTCTTTTCCTTTGAAGAAGTAGGACGAGCCTTTGGTGGAAAACCGGAGGAGAGATAACAAAGCTATGAAGTCAATAAGCCCAGCATTCAGCAAAAAAAAAAACAAGAACCCCACTCTACAGGATTCAAGGTGTACAAGTTTCGAGTTAACACCTCACTAAACTTGGTACATGTGCACAAGCTGTACTGCAAAATATTACCTTCTGGTAACCTGACACAAAGAGCATTGTTTGACCCACCTATTGTCCTACAAAAAATAATTGGATTGTGAATGAAATCAGTACCAACACAGAGTAAAGAGTAAAAAGAGTAAACTCTTAACTCAAAGTCCCAAAGTCTGGTATTGAACCGGGGGCCTTTTTGATGTGAAAGAAAAAGTGCTTACAAAAAGGCCATTCTGCAGCCCCTTCCAAGCCTCAGTAACAGTGAGCAAAAAGACTTTACAATTACAGAGAAAAATAAGGAAAATAAAAACAAATTAGCAGCGTTTTAAACATGATGTCATTAGAAAGATTTATGCAGAAACGAGGGGAAGAAAATGACCCTAAATAATGGAAAACCTCCAGGAGGCCAACATGAAAAGTTTCTTTTGTGCATAAAACTGCACCGATCACAAAAAGTAATGGGTGGAAAATGTTCATTAACCTGAGGAGGGAATGTGCCTGTTAACTCAGAGTACATTATGGGCTGAATGCTTTGGATTTATGAAGGCAGTGAGGCTTTACAGTGGAAACTGCAGGAGGAAGAATCCTTGGGTCCATGCGAGAGAGATGTCTCACATCGTCGGTGGGTTTGAAAGAGCGTTTAATGATTGTTGTGAACAAAGTCAAACTCGGTGTTTGAAGTATTTACAGTTCCGGTGTAGGAAGCGCTGACAGCTGATAGATGGGACGGATGGTTTTGCTGGAACTATATAAAGCTGCAAATGATTTCCTAAAGAGAAATGAATAGATGAATAAAAACAGGTGTGCGGGGGAAAGGTTCTCATTATGATCCTGTGTAGTCGATCAATAAGGATTTATTGACACATGTCTTCCAGAGGGACGCGCCGTTTGTTGATGCTACGGGCATTTCTCATTGGATGTCTTCCTTTCATGCAGGAAACCAGGCATCAGTCTGGTGTCTGAAGCGCACTCGTTATGCTCTGCTGGGTTCACCGTCAGCCTGTCTGTGTGGACACACAGGAGTCATTTCAATCTAAATAAGGTAAAAATTCACATGAGCTAAAACCGGAGCTGATTGACGTCTGATGAATGCGGCGCGTCCAAATGCTTGTTCGTCCAATCAAACGGCCACTGTTGTGCAATGAGCTTTGATGAGACATAGAAATTCATTTCTAGTCCCCTCCAAAAGTGATTTAAAACCAGCAATATGAGTATTTTTCCAGCTGCTTTCCTTTCCTTTGTTTTATTTGCACACCATTCCTCTCCTCTCCTCATCATCCTTTTGATCTCCTTTAACCTGTGATTTCTCCAAGACTTCTGTCCCCCTCTGTGACACGCCTCTGACTGCTGTTGGCCCTGAGTTGCCACACGCACCCCCCCGCTCTCTCCGCCTCGCTGTTCCCCCCCTCCGTCATCTTCGGCTGGTAGGACTTGAAGCAGCCTAAAGGCAGATAAAGCCTTTTGATGTGGCTCCAGTCTCTTTGCCCACAGGACTGCACAAAGCATACGTGAAACTCTGTGTTCTTATTTATAAAAAAAAAAGTGTGTGTGTGTGGGGGGGGGGATCTATGAGTCTTTCTATGAAATTGTGGGTTTTGATGGTTCGCTCCACGTTTTGTTCTTTTGGGCCTGCTTGCGCACACAAACACCCAAATCACACAGCGGGACTCGCAAATACTCAGACGCAACACAGACCTCTGAACACCTGACATGGAAAACAGCCTCCACATATTCAGCTCGGAGTTAGTGCAGGGGAGAAAGGTGGTGTTAGCTCAAGTCCCTCTTG
The DNA here is from genome assembly GCA_032164315.1 of Malacoctenus gilli. Lineage (NCBI taxonomy): Eukaryota > Metazoa > Chordata > Actinopteri > Blenniiformes > Labrisomidae > Malacoctenus > Malacoctenus gilli. The sequence continues at coordinate 28,592 of JASSRZ010007969.1, read as the reverse complement.
AGAGTGGCCTGGAAGAAGGACCGAGAACCTCATGCTAATTAGTTGTTTCTGCGCCAGTCTCAACAACCACAAGTGCTTTATCAAGGCCTAATCTGGACAGGCACCTGATGGAAGTGCTCTTTAAAGGGGATTTGCTTTGCGAGGGGTTCCCAAAGCAATGTCAGCTCCAGCGCAAATTATTAATCTCTTTGGGGGACGCGCCGAAGCTTGTCCTCGGCATTCGACTCGTCGCCGCGACTTCGGAACAGCAGGTGACCTTTCTCAAACATCTGGGGACCAAACCTAGATCTGAAACTCTCGTCTAGTCAAAGCAAATGTCAGCGTCGTGTCAGTTTCATAATGTGACTCTCTGGGACAAATTACCTATCAAAATATATGCTCTTACCTTTACGAGTGGTAATAATACATTACCCTTTAAATGTGGGTTTATGACACCATATATCTTTATGAGCAGTCCAGGTGGAGGCTGTATTTTGATCAGATATCTGTTTATGCGATTTCAAAAGTTTTCAACGTGGATCCCTCGCACATTTCTCTTTAGATCAAAGATTTAGCTAGAAGTTAAAAAAACTGCATACATGACGAAGAAGTTTGTACAGACATGTAGGGGTTTGCTGCAGTAAGAGCGAAACCAGCATTATGAGCATGTTCAAAGTCGAAGGTGGCTGGTAGGCGCTTTGGCAAGCCGATGCAGTTTGGCAAGCTGATATGGAAAAAAAAAAGCTGACTGTATTTGTTCCCCACTGACAGACACGCGAAGGCCTTTTCTTTTTCATGCTAGCAAAATGGAACATGAGTAAAGGATAGACGAAGGCGCCACATTTTCTTGGGTTGTGGAAATAGTACATGTTACGAGATGAGAATTTAAAGTCTATTCCGCAGAGATCTTTTACTTGGGTTTTGCTACTAAATCCAACGCAACTTCAAAATCCTCCTGAATAAAGGCTGATTGTGAGAGCTACTCAGCTACAAGCGATAAGCGCTCTACTTAGGTATTGGATACAATTTCTTCATTGCACCTCAAGATGGCGATTTTAGACCCCCCCCCCCCAACTCGATTCAGAGTCACTAGAGCCTCTGGAAGGTTCCATGTTCTTTACCTGTTTTTTGTGTCAACATAAAAAGCCAATAAATGTTCCTGGAAACTAGGCTGCTCGATAACAAGAGGGTCGAGCAGGGAGAATTCCCTCTTGAGATCACCCCCTGCGCCACCCCGTGCAGATGCAGTGGTCTCGTCGGCTCTCCTCGCTGAGCTCACCATCCCCCGGGGGGGGAGAGGGAACGCAGGGCACCAAAGAGCAGCCAAAATACACAGGAAAAAAAGCTTGCTAAGTGCAGGGAGGCATGCTGCAGGAGGCTGGCTGACGGGGCTCCGGTTTTAGTCCACCAGCAGCCTGTTGCGACGCGTGTTTTCACTGGAAAAGGAACGAAAACAAACAGGTAGCTGGACTCTCAGGTGCACGTCGCATGGTGTAAAAATGTGTAATAAATGAAAATGTAGAACGGGGACCCAGGGCTTGACAGATTTAGGGCAATGCTCCAGAAAAGCAACAAAAGGACGCTGTGACTGAGGAACAAACTGACGATTGAACAAATAGGAGATGAATCGCGAGCCCGCAGGAGATGTTAGAAGGTTTACTGGGACGAAAACGCGAGAGCTAGACAATTACTGGCAGATGTTCAGGGTGAAAAAACCAACCAGACCAAACATGGAGGATACTTAATATTCTGTAATAGTTTAGATTCACCAATCAGGAGAAGCACAGTCACTCTGGGAGGCGCTCTCACCCTTCCTTTGGGGAATTTGCACATCGCAAAAATCTGAATCTAACGAAGTACATTTTTTCTTCTTCAAGGCAAAAAACATCTAATCCCAATTAATAAAAGACATAATGAAGTAAAGAGTAAGTTTTCCCAGCCTATTTCAGGGTCTATTTGTCTTGTTTCAAGAAATATTATCCAGATAATTTTCACTTGTTCCACTGGTAGATTTTTCTTTTCCCTTAATTCAAGCGGAAAAAAAGAAGTAGCTGTTTTTAGCAGCAAGAAGCTTCCTGCTTTGAACCTTCTAACTGATGAAGCAGACTTTCAAATGTTCTCCGTTTGCCTGTGTAGGTTTTTTCCCTGCTTTTCTGGCTTTCTTCCAAGCCCAAGATGAATATAAATATTCACGAGGTCTCCAACTCTGACGAATACCCACAAGTTCTCAAGCTTTACCTGTTATTTTTTTTTGCAATGAACGTGTCAGCAGGAAGCAGTAATATCTAATCATAATGATAACAGCATGCTGGTGCCACACGTATTTCCACGTGGCCAGCTTTGAAGTGGCGCGCCCATATATTTTCACGCTTAAGTATGCGCGTGGGCCCCGGTGAAGGTGCTCGGCATTTTATCGGAAGTAAAAGAGCAGAATGTTTTACAGGCACAGATGCACAGAGTGTGTAAACATTACTGACATGGTAGATCCAGGCGTGACACGCTCCCGTAATGATCGCATTACGACACCCCCTCCCATAAAGCTCACCGCCTTCAGAGATGGAGGGGGAGGGAAGAGACCGGGGGAAGGTTAGGAGAAGGTTTACCATGAGGTGGAGGAGAGACAGATGAGAAAGAAGGAGCGCTGCAGCCCACGTGCAACTCGGCAACAGCAGTAATTGAATGGTACAAACTGTCCATTGAACTTGTGCTTTTTATTGGTGCATCCATCCTTCGTTTGAATTTCCGCGTGAACATCGCCCCAGGCTTTCCGTGGCAATTGGGCCGATTTATAACGCTGAAACCAAACACAATGCCTGAGACGCTGCGTTAAATGTGCGATAACTTCACCCGTCAGCAGAGGAGATCCTAAAAGCAGAGCCTCAAAAGGGTTTCATGTATTTTTTTTATGTCTAAACCATTTATTTAATAAATAGGAGTCTTGAAGATGATCACGTGTTCGTGAAAACCTCCAAAAACTGTGGGGCTACATGTATGTATGTGCGTTTAGTGTATACTATCCTTCTAGGCATAACTGTTGAAGCAGTACTACAATTTTTTAAGCTTGTAACTGTAATGAACTAGTAGCACATCATTTTAGCAGACACAGACACGAGAAGTGGAAAAAAAACCTGTTTCTCTCTCTTTCACAGTCTTTGAAAATGTGTGATGTTTGTTGTTCACAGTCGAGAACAACTCAAAAAAAAGAAACTTTAGCAATAACCAGCTGCCTAAATGCACAAAGAAAAACCAAATGTTGGCATAACTTGACAATTGCATGTTTTGAAATGAGCCTTTCAGGACTTGAATTGGTGTTTTACTGACTGTAAAGTTTCAAAGGTACATGTTTGTCAATCTCAGCTCCATATTATTTTGCGCGTTTGTCTGACAAACGCTGACGGATAAATTGTGGTAGCGAACAAAGGCGGTCATTGTTTTGATTCTTGTTCACACTTGAGTTCCATGTCAAACCGTGGCATAAATTGATATTGGTACGAAAAAAACGTAAACCTAAAAGCAGTATTTAAATATTGGCATACGGCTGCATGCAGACTTACAGACAACTCTTTCTGTTCTTTTTGACTTCAGCTATTTCGACTATATTCATTAAGAGGTGACTTATGAAACGTATTGACTTGTGAAAGTAAATAGAAAATTTGATTAATGCACATTAAATCAAAACAGGGGCAAATAAACAGGACGAGATCACGTTTTAATCTGATGTGGCAGGCAGTCTATGATCTGTTGTGGTGTGTTTGTGTGGGTTCAGGTCTCCAACTGCTCGAAGGAGCTGAAGCTGATCCGAGAGCCGGTTCACTGCAGCTCCTCTATAAAATGCATGGCAACCCACAGGGGGCAAAGCCACAGATGCTTGCTCTGTCCCTCCGCTCGCCCCGGTGGCAGTCGACCGTTTTAAGTAAGACAAGATGAGCGACTGCTCAGAAGACAAAGTTTACTTTTATCCCGGCGCAGCAACAGGCAGAGCGGCAACACGAGATGGATGTGGGGCTACCGATCAGGATCGAACGCGGGACACCGATAGCGTTAAGGTTAATGCAACGGGAGCAGCCTCTGTTGGAGCTCCTTGATTAGATCGGAGATCTTGTCATTCCGTCTTAGCGTTTTGCAAACAGCCCCGTGTGCATCCGACTGAGTGCACTGGGCTCACGGTGGCTGCATGGATTAATTGAAGAGACCGGCTTGTGGATTCGTAACACCCAACACGGCGCTCCACTGTGTTTGCAGAGTAAAGGTCGGGGCTGTTGTTGGCAAGCTAGGATGCCAGACTCGCAGGCTCTCTCTGCCAGACTGACTCAATGCCTCGTAATGTACCAAAGTTTGTTGTCTGGAAACTTGAGCAGCTCGCATCCGAAAGGTCCCCTGGTGATACAGACGTAACGCTGTGCATTTTGTTTTCCAGAACCACTGCTCACTTTTCACGGGTCACTGGTTATTTGTAATGGTTTATGTGCCTATCGACTTTTCCAAGAGCCAATGGAATGACTGCAGGGACTTTGCTTGAGGTCTTGAGCGGATGCAGGCGGTGACATTTCTTTGATAAATTATTTAACGCATGTTGCCAGAACTGTCAAATGTAATATCTTTAATTCTCTTCTCCTAAATCTTCCTGTATATTTACATCCCACCACTTTGATTCCACAGGCACTCACCATCAGACCACCTCATGGCGTCGTCCAGGTGTGGTGGAAGCCCCTTCCAAAGGCTGCTGTCTTTGGGGTAGCCCAAGTCCATGCGCCTCAGGTGGTCATCGTAGCGCCAGTAGTGGTTGTCCTTGAAGAAGTAAGTCTTGTCGTTGTGCAGCCACACAAAGGCGGCGTCCACCCCTTCCATCGGCAGGCCGAAGTCACTGATTGGACGAGGGTAGCCTTCCTCCACGTTATTGTCTTTGAAGACCCAGTACTTTAGGCCTGTGGAGGGAAGACAGACGCACAAAGGAAACAATTGGAAAGGATAAGAAACACATAAATCCTATTACAACATGCAATGAAGTGGATCCACACAGGCGCATTTAAATGTTCAGAGCTTTAGTGAACAGCTGTTGTTGTTACTTATAATGTCCATAGATAAAATAAACAGCATCTGCTGAAAGTAAGATTTATGGAGACATCTCATGGCCATTTAGATAAGAGCAAGTTTAAGTTCCAGCTTCCAGCTAATAGTTTGATACTTATGTTTTATTCCTTCTGCAGGTAAACAGGCTGTTTAGTCATATATGCATAGTAGGGATAGTGTGTAAAGCTTAAGGAAACTGTTGCCGAGTTTTGATTGACCAAAACATCACAGAGAAACCAAACATTGGCAAAAACCAACATGCAAAAGTGTGAGCCAACAAAAAAAACAACCCCCCCCCTCGTGATCTCTGCATCATCGAGCAACTTTGACAACATTTCATTGCAGATAAAACCGACACAGGAAAAAATCCACTGAATTGATGCATTCAGTGCAAACACTGAAAGGGACACAGCTGCTGTACGAGGCGCTCGCCTGTCATTGGAGGGAGCTTGTGGTAAAGACACTTTGACAACAGAACCTTGCTGAGGAGAGGATCAAACCCTGCATTCTCTTTGCCACCTGAGCCACAGTCAAGTTAGCAGCACGCAGTTTAGAGCCGACAAATTGAGCCAATGTTATAAAATGACACTGAGTGGATACTGAGAGAAGCTTGAATTTGACTCACCTTTGAAGAATACAATTTTGTGGTCACCCGGCCGCTCGTATACAGCGTCCACGCTGTCCAGATTAGGCGGAAGGCCCCTCCAAAACCTGTTAATCTGTGCCGGACGAAGAGACACCAGGTGCCGCTCTCGAGTTAGCCGCCAGAAGTACTTCCCTATCACAGACAGGACCGGGAAAGCATCAGTTCAGGCGACTTCGGAATAATCGTGCACAGTGGAAAAATAAGCCGGTCGTGTCACTTGCAATTTCATTCCCGGTTTCACCTCATGATTCACAGCAAGGAGACAAACTAAAGCTCAGTCTGCCGTAATTGTCTGCTTAAATCCAGCCGACCTCTCTGATTGGCTACTTTGATGTGCATGGGGGAAAAAAGGTGGAGGGAACCAGGAGAGTTAGCATTGATCTCGGAAGACACGATAACTAATTAGCAAGATAGGGGAGCCATTGCTCATACACACCATGTTCTCCTATATAATTAACAATTATCACTATGCTGGATTAAACGTGTTTTGGATAATGAAAGCCCCTTTGATTTGTAAATGCACAAGTCAGACTGGCTAATGAGCCAAACAGATCAATTTTTGAGCTCAGCAGATAATATTTATAGCGCCTGACAGCCGGGCCACTGTAGGACCAATTTGTTTAGCCTGCAGAATATGTAATGGTGTGTGCAGCTGCGATATGACCCCTCGGCGTCACACATGATTAGGGCGGCTATTGATTGGCGTAGTCACCGCTCTGTCCCCACGCCAAGCTTCTGCTACTTTGGTTTTTGCACACAAATTTTTGTCAGTCTCTCTTTTCTGTTTTTTTCCCTGAAAAATGTCACTTTTCTTGAACAGAAGTGCGCGAAAACATCTGTCCATTTCGAGGTGGTCTGGTCAGATTTTGGCAACATCTGAGCTGCTCTCGTGATTTGTTGATCGTTTTAGATCTACGCCGATCAGTTTACGACTTCAGACTCTCAAACCTTGGCAGGAAAAACGAGCCACTTAGCATAAGAAAGAGTGAGTAAGCAGGTGGATCAGTCACTCAAGTGCTTTCCAAATCAAAACAGATTCAAGAAATTCATCCAAAGCCACAATCGCAAAGACTGAGACCAACTCAAGTGAAAAACATAGATTTAGGTAGAGGTGAGTGTATAGAGACCCTTTGAGTTATGATTTATCTCTCGGTGTTCCCCAGGGATTAGTCTGGAGCCCATTGTTTTCATTCAACCGACACAACAGCACGCCTCTACAAGAATGGCACTAATAGAACGCCGTGACCACAAAAATAAAGGACAACAAATTGTCTTAGTTAGCAAGATTAACTAAACCCAAACCTGTCCTCAATGTTGACAATGTAAGAAACTAACGGAGCGTTACCTAACCATCGTGAAAAAAAAGGACAAAAACAGCTTTTGTGTTGTCATTACTCAATAGAGACACATCGTTCTACTCCCGTTGGAAAAAGACAGCTTAGTTTTCGAGCTTGCTAAATAACAATGTTGTCCTGAGGTCCAGTCTACAATCTGCTGATGATCAGTTCAACTGAGGCTTTCTGAAAGGCACATACAATGACAGATAAACATTTGTTCTATGTTGCCTAAAAAAACTGATGTTTTCCCTTTGTCATAGGAATAAAAAGGCACAAAATCAAGGTGGATCAATGCCCCTTTTTTCAGTTCAGCAGCAGTTTACATTTCCATTATCATACATTACAGCTGTGTGTACAAAGAGGGATGTTGGTAGTACAACGTCCTCACAAAGCTGATGCGGCTTCTGCCTGTTTCCCTTTCTCATCAACTTAGAAAAAGGATTGAATACCTTTAAAAAAGAAGGCCTCCCCTCGTATTTGGGCCACGGCATCAAAGTGACTGGAACATCTGTCTGGGGCGTCTCGTGCCAGCCTGGGAGAGACGGATGAGGCCAGAGTAAAGAGCAAGAAAGGGCGAAAGAGGAGTTAGGAGAGGAAAGGCGATGAAAGACAAAAAGTTGCACTGTTTAAACAAGTCAGTATGTTACATTTAGATCAATATTGAGTCTGTGCGGCTGAGTCTGTTTGCATTTGGCTTCAGAAACAAAAGCACCTGAATATACAATGAACATACAACAGACTCACCCACTGAAAGTAATTTACATGTTGAGGAAGAAAAAAGTACATTTGAAAAACACTCACCTGCTCACAGGGTGCAAATGTGTGCATGAATGTGAATGTGTCGCCTTCAATTAAACTAAACACCAGGTGAAATGCTGCCACACTGACATGCCGAGGTCTTCCACTGCATTCATCCCCCAGGCTAACAAGTGATTTAAAACACTGACGTGGCCGGCCTGTCAATGATGCAGCCATTAGCACCACGGGGCTCTGCACTGTGAGTAGGAGGCCAAGAGCACCTCGCATTATCAACAAAGATCCCTGTTTAGCCCTTTATTAACAGAAAGCTGCTGCCGCGCGTTCGGCATGTGCGACCCTTGTCAGGACTGATTCAGCTTTCACATCTGTCAAGACCAGACGGAGATGGCAAAATTATAACGAGAGAAGCCAGCGCATTGCAGCCGTTGCCAGCAGCATAATATTCATAAGCCTTTTTTCTGATTCACAAATCGAGAAAAAAAATTCTTGTTTATTATGTGTTGTGTAAAATTTCACGAGTCCCTGTTCTGTCTTTACACCATTAATTCAAGAGGCAATCACTGTTCAGGTGACTCGATTGAAAGGACACCCTGCTGTGTTAATGTTTATTTAACACGTCTTTATAGAACAGCTTCCAACATAAATAACAGTATGACAAGTAAAAAGCAAACAGAGGACCTGCTGCGGTTGTTAATTATCAAAATGTGCTCAGCAGGATAGAATTTATTAGACAGTATTTCAAGAGTTGATACCGGAAACAAAATGGTTGTTTTTGTAGTGTATAAAAATGCATCCTCAACTTTGCACTTAACTGAAATGTGGCATAACTAATCAGATGCAACTCTGTCGGTGCGTTTTTAAAGCGTCGCCCTAATCTATTCATCTATAAGGCACAATTAATCCACCTTGTGCTGCACTGTTGCTTCTGATGCAGTAGACAGTGGGAGTGGAGGGACCTTGGAAAAGCTCAAACCCTGCCTGAGAGGGCCAGGAGTTGGGCATTAATGTGCATTTCTGCAGATGTGTGACTGGGCTTTGGTCAGAGAAGAGCAGATCTGCTACTCACAGCAGTGTGGACCTGTTCTCAGGAAGGTCCAGGAGTACGGGGGGCTCAGCGGTCGGAGATGGGTTACCTGGCCGGGTTGTGTGGGACACCGAGTCTCTGACACCTAAGTGGGATGGATGAGAATAATTTAGCAGAGAACAGACAAAGAGTTACACTATCACTTAAGAAAACTATGCTCATTGTACTTCAAAAATGTGGAGAAAATCCAATGTACAGTAAAATACCAGACATATGTAGATATTTTTCACAATGCTATGAAAGAATCTTTGATTTAAACCAATCCTGATAAAACTTTATAATGTCAACTACTTATCAAGTGTGATAGTGTGACAATGAAGAGTCACTATGTAACTAAACTGAAGATGAAACTCCAGCCCTTTTTGGAGTCATAAAGGTCGAAAGTGCAGAATTATTTTCATTTCTAATTTTCAAACTAGTGATATTATACTATGATATTTTACATTGACAAGACAAAAGTTTTCAGTCTAAAGCAGCTTCGTTTTTTGTTTTGTTTTTTTTGCAGTGAGAGTCAGAGTTTATCTCTAATTTCATTCAATTAATCTTCCTCCTCTGCAGTCTGGTGCTTGAGCATTCTTTCCTGCTCTCACCTTCATGATCATTAGTTTCACACTGCTAGTTCACGGCGACTATCTATATCAGGAAATGGGGTGATAAGGTCATATGCCATAAAGAGGTCCAATTAACTGCATCTATGCCTTCATTAATCAATAGTCTTCCTCCACTGAACCTGCTCGCCGTCAATGAGTAACACACAAAGTGGGAAGGTGCTTCTTCGTACCGTAGAGCTGCCAGACGCGGACTTTGTCCTCATAGGGCAGATCGTACTTCAGGGGGTCTCCGACCGGACCCTGGTAGTACGGCCTCATGATGGACTCTATGGCCGACGTGTGGACCAGGCCGATGGCGTGGCCAAACTCGTGGACCGCGACGGCGAACAGATCCATCCCGTGAGATTCTGAAGGGGAGACACATGGCGAGGCCGAACGGAGTTACTTCCGACTTGCATTTGGAACTGGAGGGGGGGTTAACGGCACAGCACGCACGCTTTCCACTTTTCCAAATTGCTCTTTCATTTATTTAGGAGAGAAAGTGGATCAGTCAAAGAGGTGGCTCAGAAATTCTGCACACAACGTATTTTTTCTTCCCTGCACCTCCTGCTGTCCACTGGGGTAGTAAATTACTTAGCAGAAAAACTGCACACTCAAAATCATAAACACAGCATCTTTTTCCCTTCAAAACAAACCTGTTTTCCACTCCAGGCAGCGGGAGGAAACAACAAGTACTTCAATTTGCAAACAGGAGACAGTATTATCGCCTCTTGTAAGCATCCACAGTACTAATACTGCAGTTTAACCTTCATTATATCAACTTGCTGCTTAAAGTTTGGACTTTTGTAGAACCAGCATGGCTGCTGTTTGCATGTTTATCCCTTTTATGAGGGAAACTCTATAGGCTGCAAGTTAAGAGGCATGACAGGCAGCTCTGGTGGCTGTGAGTGCTGTTAGGAATGTGGTGCAGTGAGATAACTATGGTAATACTGCCTGAGCCCCTGGGCTGCCAATCAAACCCTAAGTGTGGAAAGACACCTAAAGTAGCTGCAGGCTATTAAAGCACATTTCCCCGAATGCTCAGCGAGAAAGAAGAAAAAGGCAAAGCCCCCCCAAAAAGTCCTTGTCCTGCTCCGCTAAGCAGGACAAAACCGAAGGTGTCGAGATTTAGATGTGTACATATGTGAGCGCCAGCGTGTCGAGTCGAGCGAGCTTAGCGCTCCTCGGCGGCTGGGATCAAGGCTGCGCTCGCTTGACCTTACGTTGGCCTCGGCTCGAGAGCATCGCTGTGCTGCACTCTGCTGAAAGACAAAAGGACAAGTGGAGATGAGCGCTTGTGCTTAAAGCACCTGGGAGACTCAGAAGCCAAATGCCAACTGTAATCTTACAAGAGCACAAGGTGGCGAGAGGGAGGGTGGATAAGAGGAGGGATTGGCCGCGAGAACGGGGACTCCGAACAAAGTCGGAACCATGTCATCGTATTTACAGTCCATCGGAGGTTGAAGGAGGAAAATACCTGCGCCTGAGGACAAAGTCTGGACCGAGAGATTCGGGAGGACACGAGTCTCCAAGTTTGACACCCATCAAGGACAAGTGAGCAAACAGGCAATAAAACAGCAACTGCCCTGAGTGCTATGAAGAAATTCATAAACATATCTGATGCAAAGTGGAAAAAGGCCTCATATCTTATTGCATATGACACACAAAGGGGGGCCCCCACCTTAGATATAGCATGTCTTCATAATGCATCAAATATCGCCCGCAACATTGGCTCAAACTTTAATGAGGCCAGTGTACAATAAGACAGACAGAGAGAACCGGGAACACAACCAGCCGGGGGCTATTCTTTTTATCTGATGTGAATCCTTGCAGCACTGAGGCTCCGCAATGCAAGGGAGTCGGGATTTCTCTCTATTTAACGAGAACAAATTATTGCTTAATGTTTAAAGCAGGTTAAAAGAACAGGGCTCAAACAATGGATTCCCTTCATGAGTCGTCATTCAATCCCGAATGCAAAAGGAAAGCAAAATGCAGGATTCATAGCTTTGAGTTTCAGGAATTCCAAATTACATGGAAAGAATTGTATATTTATGAGTTTAATGACATCTTTGTGTCCCTGAGGCAGTTGCAGCCTCTCCAGACACAACACAGTACCTTCCCAGCCCTACACACATACGTTTTACAAGCACGTAGCCACGGTGGATCATTTAGCAGTTAATGACACCAATTTTTCACCCAGGAATTAAAACAAATAGCTAAAACAGAAGTGAAGCTGAGACTTCATTTTCCTGGGTGGCCTCATTCAAACCTATGGACAATTTCGAGTCGCTAATGGACTTCTTAAGCTTGTTTTCGGTCATTGAAAGGAAGTTATAATTATATATTCTAATCTTTGTCGCCTTGAGGAAAGCCCCAACATGCTGCAGGCAGCCCTAAAGTGCAGAACATGGGACAGGCTACAAGGACAAAAGGAAAGGACCAGTGTTTTAATTCAGCGTAGCCTTCATATTGTTTGTTCATCAACATTTAAACACACAAACTGGCGACATCATAGCGGCTGTAAACTGGCTCGTTGTGATAGCGTTTGTGTTTGTCGGCGGATGAAAAAAAAAGGCGATTTTACTTCTTCAAGGAGCACCGACACAGTGGTAGGAGCAGGTGCCTGATTTACAAATGGAAGAAAGAAAACTTTGATGTCCTTTATTTGATGTACATTTCACTCTTCATCACGCCGCGTGCGAAAGTAGCCTTGAAAGCAGGAACATCTAACAAGGTGAGATGATTCACAGCCAGCATCTTTTCAGACTCTGTGTGTTTAGCACCCGGGCTGCTGCTTTTTTTTCCTCCCCCCCGTCGGGTTGCTGCGGCTCCTGAGTAATTGGCGGCTGGAGACATATTTCCACGCAAAGATGATTTCATTTGTTTTCATCCGCTCTTTTCTGCCAACGTTTGTCCCTACAAACACAATCGGGCTCGTCGAAAGCGGAAAAAACCCCCAGACTGATGTCGTGGGAGCCAAAATATCGCGCCTCCGTCCTTCCTCGGTCTCATTAATCTAAAGTCTGTCGATGCAGACGATGCCGTAACCTGCTATGGCACCGCGGGGCCACCGTGTCATGACACCGCTGCAGCCTGCTGGGAGGTCTAATTGAAGCTAAATGAGCTGCGGTAACATATGGCTCCCAGAGCTAACAGCGTAAGAAAGCAAGGAATGGAAATGAGCAAGAGGTCCTGGCATTATCTGAGCTTCACCAGCTGATACAATCAGCATCAGCTCGGCGCCCCGTAAAAAGCTTTCAGCTCCATCTGTGGGGGGGTGCGGCTCAGAGAAGCTGTGTGTGTGGGGGGGGGGGGGGTATCTGATAAAATATCAGACCTTTCCGTGAAGTGCTGCATTTGGAAAGTACACTTTTAAAAATGTAAGCCATGCATTAGGAATGGACTTCAGTCAATAAAGAACGACAAAAAAAAAGAAGTCATTTAGAAGGAATCTACTCGTGAATAATATATTTCATACAGTGTTCACCCTTGTCCTTGTTCTCTCTATAAAAGCTGAAATTATGGAAAGAAAATTACATTTCTGTCCACTTCACTCTGCACTCAAGCTGACACTGTGTACATTAGAACAATTTAATAAACAGAAACAATATTAGTTGCTTTTAGAATAAATCGAAGAGCCTTCCGCCAGGTCAAATGTACACAGGTATCATCATGCTCGCATTCCTAACACTAAATAAAAGTTTGAAAACTGCATAAAAGAGTGACATCAACCACGACACAAGAGATACCTGTGTCAGCCACTTTCACCCAAATACAAACTTCAAAATAAAAGCAACGTTCAAGCTTCTTGGGATCTTATTCACACAAGCGTGCAATTGTAATTGTGAAGCCCGATGAGCAGGAAACAAACACTATGATTGCACCCAACTTGGGAGTGTTGCATTGTTATCTGTACTCACGAGCAGCTTCTGCGAAGTTGTCAGCGAAAAAACGGTGGGAGTGGGCTCTGAAACTTCATACATAGTTTGCTTTCAAACTGCACTTTTAGAGTAATTAGCGAAATCACTTTCCACCTCTCTCTGTCTCTCTCTCTCTCTCTCTGTCTCTCTCTCTCTTTCTCTCTCTCTCTTTCTCTCACTCGCTCGCTCTGAGGAAAGATTGATGTTTCTCCCTGAACCCATGTGTCCACAGTCTTGAAAATCTCACCAGCATGCCAGTCATTCCTTGAAGGCAGCTGTTCGCGTGCATCACAACAGTTTTTATTCGTGCTTCAAGGTCCAGCAGCAACATGTTCTGGATATCTTTTCCATTTTCCAAAGTTTATTTATCTATCTACTGAATATTAGTCGAAGAAAAGCTTATTCACAATGTAATATTACACAGTTGACAGGGTTGCATACCCATGAGACAATTCTTAATGGAGAATAATTCATTGGTGGAGATAATTTATAAATGCTCATTAAATCATTTTTAGTCTTTTTCAGAGGCTCAATGAACGAGTGAAGCAATTGCTCAAACATTTTGCTGATTTTATCACTTTCCCACTCAGCGGGGGGCTTCAGGGACAGCTGTAGGAATTGCATCCTGAAAGTAAAGACAATGACTTCTGATGCGTGACAATAGGTAAAAACTCCAGTTAGTCTAATTACGCTTCTCTTCAGATATTAAACACGCCTCACACACAACCCCCCCGAGGCGTAATGGAGTGAAATCAATGGAGGTCAACGGGAGAGTTAAACTTCCTTTGTTGTTTCGACTTCACAAGTATCAGCGGCACATTGTATGTGGCTGCTGAAAGGAAACGAGAGCCTTTTATGCCTCCTAATAAGCTTCTGATAACAATCACGTAGTGACTGAAACCATTGAGTATCATGCTTTTAGCTCTCACACGTAAAAAATATAAAGAAGAAGAATCAGAAACACAAGCGCCCAGCTTGGTATCGAAGTACAGACAGCCTGCTCGACTCTTGGTGTGAACAGAAGTTCAAGCCCATTTCCAGGCTCTTTCTCTGCTTCTATTTTATGGGACTCTGGGAGTCATTCTTCAAGGTTTCATGAGATGTGACGTAACGTCGTCCTTTGGTTTCGAGTGCCACCTTTGATCCAGGTGCACCTTTTTTTCACGAAGAATATGATACACGTGCATTCGAGTGCATGTGTGTGAGGCCGTCACTTGAAAAGTGGGGGGGGGGGGGTCTGCTCACCTGGAGATCTGAAGGTCCAGGCCTCGTCGTCGTCAAAGTGCGTGTCTCCCGCCGTGAAGCGCTCGCCGGGGAAGAAGGCGTGCGCCACCGTGCCCCCCGGGCCGTCGAAGGGGTAGCCGTCGTTGTGGTCGGACTTCGTGAAGTCGATCTGGATGTCGGCGTCGCTGCCGGCCACCTCGTGGAAGTTCAGCGGCGCGATGTCGCTCCAGACCTTCAAAGCGTAGTACATGAGGGCTCGCACCGTGTCCCTGCCCAGCAAGGCCGAGTCCTTGGGGAAGGTCCGGACCCTGAAAGGAAGAGGATTCACAATCGTGTGTCAGAAGAGAAACTCGATACAAACCTGTGACGCTTCCCTCTCCCAGGCAGACTGCTCATGCGGGTCAAATCTTTTGCAATAGCCTTCTCTATTTGATCCCAACACTTATAAGAGCTTTCAGATCTTGTTCCAAAGCTGTTTTAAAATTACATCCTCCGCGCCTCCAACGTGTGAAGTTTAAAACCACTCACACATGATTTTTTATCCCTTTCAATTATGAATGATCTTTATAAAGGGCTCGCAGTGTTTAAACACTGCTGCAACCTTTTCTGAAAAACCTAAAATAACTTCTCTGATGTCGACATGACGACTCTACACGCGGCCATATCAAACACAACAGCTGACTGTCTGCTAATTAAACACGGCAAGGCCCCACAAGTCACTTCCTAACAAGGCTGTAATTGTTGCTCGTATTTGTTTTAACAGCTTGAATCACAGAGCGAGAAGATGTTACAAAAGATCAACTTGCTTCAGATAAGGTGAGCAAAATCTTCCTCTCAACAAATGTCGAGTATTATTATTAATCTTCTCTCACAACAGGATGTTTCAATCCTTACACAACAAAACGAAACAAAGAAAGAAAGACATTTCTTTCAATGATTAAAGTTTTTTTCTTTCACGCAAAAGAAATATATTTGTAGTTTTATATTCATTTCATTGGAGCCTTCAGTAAAAGCGCTGTGGGTGATAAAACCAATGAATGAACTTTCCCCAACAACATTGTGAGCTGTGCTCAGTCTGTATCAGAAGTCTGTTCTCTCATCTTGGGGCTTTTGCTGTCCCGATGACCCCCCCCCTCCCCACCCCATGTTTCTCTCAACAGTGAAGCATGTCAGAGTGTCATTACTTGACAACTTCTGAACCACAACAGCTTTAGCCACAAGCTACATTTCAGTCCTTTTCATTCCCCAGTCGGGGGAGGCAGCTGTTGCGAGCGCTCAGCTCGTAGCTGGAGGTCAGTGGACCTTTGCAGTCAAAGTCAAACTTCTGAACACCTGCCAGAGGAGCTCAAACCGCCGAGATCTCTTTAATCCTCTAAATCACTGCTCCAGACACATGTGCAAGGGAGCTCTGTCTTATTATGTGCTGAAGTTTTGTTCCCACTTATCGCGGCTTACGTTTGATCCACTCTCACTCATGTTGCCCGATTTGTATTACGTGCTCTGGATTTCATTCAACAAGGCTTTTTTTCACGCTTCGTTACCATAAGGAGCTGAAACACATGTAAGGATGTGCATTCACACGGAATATACCTTCAATATGATCGTTTCAACCCAAACGTAACTTTATAGGACAGCGCTCGCAAGCAAGTGTCATTCAGTAAGCTGATAACAACCAAAACAAGCCCAAATTGAATACATAGTTGACTCACATTGACCAAGGTCATGAAAATATCTTCAGCCTGATGCCGTTCAATAGCCAATTAGCGTGTGAGTAAACAAGCAAAGACAGCGTAATTATCACAAGTGATCGTTTCATTTGCAAACCCAAACGACTCCACCTGAGTCTGACTCGTACAGTCAGGAACCGCTGCTGTACAGCTGGATGAAAGCCTTCAGTGGAAACACAGCTGATCCGTTGCGTCAGTCCAGAGAAAGCGGCGATGTAATACATACATTTATCATAAAAAGCAACGTAGTACCTCTGGCATCACATCTTTGCGGCGGAAAGCCCTCCAAGGTCACGACAGCTCGCTGACACCCATACTCTGAACGTGCATTAGCTGATATTTACTCTGACTCCTCGCTGCAGAGAGCACTCGGGCAGCCTGCTGTTGTTCCGCCACTACCGCGATCTCTTTAACACACCCAGCGAAGCGAGTGAGTTCATTAGTGCAGCTAATTAATGTATTAATTAGCAAATGCGTCTACATCAACATGTTGTCACAAAACACACGGACGGTGTCGGCGGTGTTGGCTTTAAGCAATAAGGAAGTGGTAACTTGAGAATGGGCTTTTTTATGATTAATATGCAAATGCATGCAGCCAGTCACTTCCAAATCTAATCAGATCATCCATCCTGTGGGGGAAACTCAGGGCGTACAGTAAGGCAAGCGTTTTTTTTTTCCCCTCCTGCTACGTGATTCATTTATTCATACAGTTTGATCGTCCGACCCTCACTGCTAACCACCGCTAGGCAAGGTCGCTGCCAACCGCTCAACGTCCGCGGACAATTCACCTGCTTATTAGGCTTAATTCAGACAGACGAGGGCGGGCGACTGTGTCTTTTCTGTGTGTTTGGATATGAGATTGCGCACGAGCGAGAGGGAGCGACGGAGAGGCGAGAGCGTGCGGCTCCGGCAGCGTGCGGGCGTGGCCGTGCATCCAAATGGCGAGCGCATCGACTCGTGAGCGAGGGTGCGTGCCGGTATGTAATTGCAGGTAAGTCCGCCAAGGTCAGAGCTCTCCCGCCCTGCATCTCAGATGAACCGAGGGGGTCTCTGGGAACAGCTTGTGTTTACTTAAGGAGACGATAGGCGCGTGAAAAACCCAGCAGGTGCGGTTTCCCCCCGTGGCGCCGTCTTTACGTTTGATTATCTTTACAGATCGTGACGGGGAGCTTGTCAGTGTGTCAATCCTACTTCTTGATTTTAACAACCTTATTGATTACACCTTAATCAAGCAACCGAGCGCAGTCAGATGTGATGTATATTAAACAGCTTGTGCTCATTAAGTCCATGCCAGTATGTGGTTTCATTAATGATTGACCTGCCATTTTTCCGACTGTAATCAACATTTGACACACGAAACTATTAAAAACATCTAAATTTGATTCTATGACGAAGCTGAAAACGAGCGAGGACAATAAAAATGAATGAACACTGTTTATTTCTTTCGTCTAAATACCTTTTCTAAATCCGGATGTAACAAGCAAGAGCAGTTTTTGAGCCAAGTCAAAAACAATGCCACTTTAAGTAACTTCGCAGGTATTTTTCAGATTCACGCAATGGGAAATAATAGAATCAACACTTGAGCTGTGCAATAAACATCAAATTTCAGTATGAGAGTCGAAATACAAGCACAGATGCAGCCATTTCCTTCGTAGCCTCCTGGTTAGATGGTGTATCAGCTGTGACAGTTGGAGGCTCTCACTGTGTTGCAGGACTGAAAGGTTCAATTAGATGAATGAACAAAGCATCCGTCCATCCTTGCAATGTCAGGACTCTCCTTGGCAACACTGCGATTTCTTTCTAGCACCGCAGGATTCTATTGGCTCGGCGATCAGTGCTGCTGCCTCTCTGTTCCAGGACCCGAGTTCATTGCGTTCTGTAAAAGGGTTTGCACGTTCCCCACGTGCCCCTGGCTTCCTCTCGCAGTCTGAAGACGCACCTGTTGGTCTTATTGGCAACTACAGATGCTGGGAAAGGTTTAGTGATGAGAAACGTGGGAGCTCATTCAGGCAATCAGCTCGAGTCTGTCACAGCTGTCCGATCCAACCTTTCCATCACAGCGGTTAATAGTTTGGCATTTTGGAGCAATAGGCTCCTTTGCTCTCCTGGTGGCTGAGTCTCAGAAGGTCACCTGACACCCCCAAGGTAATGATAAGTTTTCATGAGCCAATACATGTGTGAAATCATTCCAACACACCATTTTCTGTTACATGGAGATTTTACTTACACCCTGAACATCTGTTTTCATACAAATGAGAATAAATGCGACAGATCTGGAGTGACCAAACGAGTCATCTCCTCTGAGTCACAGAGTTTCTTTACTTCTCTTGTCCGGCCTTTGTGCTAGACTGTGTCAATGACTTTGGTTTGACATTTAGTGACAAAGGTGCTGACATGCTCTCCAATTGTCACACGTCCCCACAGACTGAACCACGAGTCGAAGCCGCTGGAGGTCGGCTGGCTTTTCTGTGTGACTCGCCGCAAGTGCAGTCTGAGAGTCATAAGAACACTTGTTTAGCCCTGCTAATTAACTCCCACTTTAATTCTCACATCCAGCTGTAAACAATCTGTTTTCTTTGAGTCCTGCTGAGCTCAACGTGATGTCACCAGGAGAGGAGAGGAAAGAGGAAAGCTCATCATTATTCATGAACTTAAGTCTTTTCCTGGTTTTTATTGGCTTTAAAAAAAAGTGTTTTTTAAAAAAAATTCCGGATTTCACCTCATAATCAGTGAATAACAACAACAACAATACTACTACTACTACTACTACTACTACTACTAATAATAATATAATAAAGATGTATAGAGGCCCCATTGTTTCAAACCCCCAATAATTATAAAAGAAACTTAAAAAAAAAGTTTCCTGAGATCTTTGAAAAAAAACAACAAAAAACAGGTAAAGCAGAAAATGCCTTACTGTGTGTCAAATAAGATATTTCACTTCAAAATGCTCGCCTGGATATTTTGCAGTTGATTTTTTTTTTCATATCACTGCTTTCTGAACACCTTCTGCTTTAGATCTCAGAGCTGCTGTCATGATGATACAAGTTTTCCGGGAAGTACATCAGCCCAAGTTGCACCTGTGGACAATTTCCTCGGGTCGGCTCACCCAGAATAAAGCTGGGGCTGATCAAACCGATGGCTGCGCGATCGCGGCGTAAAACGTCTATTTCCCCCCGAAAACTTTACGACCGTGACTCACGAGCAGTCGGAGAGCGATAAGCGCGCAAGCCAGCGGAGTTCGGAGAACAAAAAAAAAAAGTGCAGATACAGGAGATTTTTTGGCATCGTCGGAAAAAGCGGGAGCCATCAGCGGCTCAGCGGCTGAACAACAGAGCTCCTGAGTGTGCATCATTGACTCACAAATAAATATCTGAGAACGGAGCGAACCGTCAGACGCTTCCACATCAATCAAGCATAATACCTACATAAAGAACTGCTTACATCAAAGAACAGCCAGGCGCCACTGAGCAGGCAGCCCTGGACGGCTTGTGGATCCTTTTGCTGTGGTGCTTAACCGGCAAATGGAGGAGGGGGAAAAAAAAGCAGGAAAAAGGAGAGGAGGAGAAAGGCTCTTTGTTGGAGACTGACGGGAGTGACGAAGAGATGAGGCTGAAGTCGAGCAGAGCGACGCAACATGGATAAATAATATGTCAGTGTCATGGGAGTTCTGACGATTAAACATCTGGTCGCACATTTGTAGAATAAACATTTGGTTCAGATTAGGCTTTGAAGTGAATTGCGGCTGTCAAGAAAAGTATCGTTTTTGTTGTGACCAACTCAAGACAAAAGCAGGAATTTCCCATCTTTTGCATTATTTTTCAACCACTCCAAATAAAGAAGTTTATTCCAGGCTTGAGACCTTCTGGGACCTCGTCTTGTTTCTCAGCGCTGCGACTTCCTCCCTCCTTCCAATGAGATGTTTATTGGGTCGTTGTGTGAGTCGCTGTTTGCCCTGTGATGGACTGCCTCCCTGTCCAGCGTGTATGCCCTGTTTTTGCTCAGTGTTTGCCGGGATCAGAGCGGCACAGACGTCGGAGGGATGAGCACCAAAGGTGGAGCGGTGTTCAGCAGTCTCCCCTCACGACAAACAGACCTCGCCTCCATCTCGGTGTTCTCCATGCATGTGGTGGTTTTCTGTCCAGAATTTTTTTCAGCTTTGTGATGCGATGCTTTGTCTCTCTGTGTTGGGCCTGTGATAGACTGTCTGTCTTTTCTCACTTGGAACTGTTTCAAAGATCACAGTGATGTTAAATCGATAGGAGCACACGAAGTTAGATGGTTGAATGGAAAACCCAAGTTCAGACGGTTGGGGAAAAAAAAGGTTGCATTATTTTGAACAACAAGCTTTATTCCAAACACCAGGATTGATCCGGTGGGATCGGTTGAAGATGTCGCGATGTGATGATTTGCATTGGTTGACACTCGGCTGCCGGGACCTGCGCTCGTCCCGTCGTTCACTCTCTGGGAGCCAAGATGTGAGGTGAGCTCAGCAAAGAGCTGCATCAGCTCCAAGCGCAGCGACTCCAGCAGCCCATCAATTAGTGGTTACTTTAATCTGCTTAAATTTAGGATATGCTTGTTTGTGGGAACTCCTCTTAATTTCCCCCGTCTACATCGGAAATCTTCAATCTACCAAGCTGTAAGTAAGAGGAAGCTATTAAATGAGTACAAACACCGGCTTTGGTTACAGGCCAAATCTATTAGACTTTAAATCAATAGAGGGATGGCAAAGTTTTGTGATGCAATTCTTTTTTTCTTTTCGCCCACCACAACACAATCTGCTGTTACCTGGGTAAAGGGGGAAAATCAAGCTGCAGAAGCAGCAGCTCGAGGAGAAACGGGAGATAGCCACTCAGCCGCTCACACTGTCACACCTCACCTGCTTACAGCCTGTTGCAGCGACAGGAGTTCTTGAGGGGAAACTATGTCGTTGCTGCAAGGTCAATATAGACCTAACTAATGATTAAAAAATCTGTCAGTGCTTTTCTTCAAACATAAGATCGAAATTCACGTACTTACCTTTGTCTTGATTTATCAAGAGAGAGAAAAAAGTATATTTAATGTGATGTAAAATGTGAACCAATTTTTTAAAATGTTTACTGAGATCTACACTCAGTAAGAGCCGAGAAAACAGGACTAATGGACTGTAAAGGTTGTTGAGTTTGTTCTTCATCCTGCCACAAATAGGTCATGTGCTCTGTCAACATTCAGCTAATAGGAAAATTCACTTATCAGTCCTTTTGAGATGCAGCCTGGATGTACACAATTTTCCTCATTTAAAAAAGATCGATTATAGATTTACCAGCACGACTGAATCTTTTTTGAGTGATAAAAAAAAAACATCGATGGCGAGCAGCAATGATCCATTTTCTCCTCTGACCTTTTTTACCCGGTTGTGATCGTCTCTGTCAGATATCTGTCATCTCGGATATCTTTCAGAAAACTCAATAAAGACGAACTCAGTAAGCATCAGCCTCTCCTCCTCCTCCTCCTCGTTACCCGGGTGACCAGACAGCTCTCACTTAATATTATGAAGTATTTTGTTTTCTCTTTTTGTACACGTGGCACCAAGGACAAAATCAGCTAAATTTTAGGCTTGCATAACTTCTCTCCAGTGGATATTTTTAATCCTTGCAGCTGTGAGAGAAGTTAAGCGGGTGAAATAGTTGTGAAATAGTTTTTTAATCTAAAAAAAATCTATATTCTTATTTCTATTTGTCATTATTTCTGCAAGTCACGCTTCCTTATTAATAGAGCTAAATAGTGTCTACTTAGTTCGACAAACAATTCTGCTATTATTAGGAAGAAGGCAACTGGCCTCAATTTGCCTAAATGCATCTATTGGCTGCTTTTGTATTTGAAGGAGATACATTTCTTAGAGTGAATAGAATAGAAATCAAGGTGACAGAATCCTCAAAATAGTGTAGTTTGATCTAGAAGCTGATTTACATTCTTTTAAAACCTTTTGAAACAGTAACTGTTTTTAATTTAAAAGTAGACCTAAATATACCTCACGGATTCAAATGTGTTATGTCACTGCAGTCACTTTGATGTAAAACTGTCTTAAGTAAAAAACTGATCAGAGAAAAATCTGAGAAGTTCAAATCCAGTTCAGGTTCCTCCTTTAAGGTGTGACGCTGCTTTGCTACATCTGAAGAAGAGATGAATGCAATTGTTTGGGAGCACCTCTGGGTTGGTGGTAAAGAAACACGTAATTTACGTGGAAAGGATGAAGCCTTTTTTTTTGTCTGTTTGAGCCGACCACGACAATAAAGAGGAGCCTTGGAGTTGAACAAAAACTCGGCAGGTAGCAACATTTTTAAGAGTGCATGGGGAACGTTGAAGCCTTTGAATGTGCTCAAACAATTCCAATCAAAGATTAGGTGAGCGCTATATATTGCGGTAATAGTTTCTCCGAGCCTTTGCGTGAGGCAAAGAAGAAAGACGTCGGAGACACAAACGGAGAAATTGAACGCTGTTATCAAGGCAACCTGGTCTTTCCAGCAAATCAGCAGCGCTCCACACTGATTCAACCCAAAGCCAAGCCGCAGTGCACTTACTCATGCAAAAGGAGGCGGGCAAATATCCCGAGGGCGTAAATAAACATGTTCTTCAGAAGCTTACTTTTTCTGTCGGAGAAAGTGTTCATGAAGTGATATGATGATGTTTCAATACTTCAGTGAGCTGAGCTTTTGATGTTAACCGATTGTGAGTCAAAAAGGTGTCAAACGAGAAAATAGTGGAGTGTTTTTTGGAGGAAAAATTAAGCGTTTTTGTTTCAGCTGATTCAAGAGAGGCTGAAATAACCTTCAAAAAATTGGTATGAGGGTATCTAGATTTTTGGGGGACTTATATATGTATGAGAACTATATGAATTTAATTTACCGTGTTGCTTTGTTTGATAAACGGTCCAATCTCAATGTCCCTTGCCGTGTGAATGAACCTGAAACGGTGGAAAACTCCAAAGGCTTCGTAACAAAAGCTGAATAAATTCGCATTCTGGTTCTTGGCAGAAGTTTCTGGCTTGAAGAGAAAACAAAAAAAAAAAAGCCTAAAAGACATGAGGTCCATGTATCTCAATTTTTGGGTAAATCCTTGCTGCTCTTTGCTGTTGTACAAGTGCGAGCACTGCGAGCAGAGAGGTGGCTTCAGTGAACTGGAAGCAGCGGCCGCCTCGCTCCGCAGAGCTGCGAACGGCGCGAGGAGTGTGATTGGCGGAGTGGTGGCTGGCAGCCGTGAGGGTGGAGAGCAGCACACAGAGAGCGTGGTGGGAAAAAAAGCTAAAAATGTTCCAGTCATAAAACAGCAGGTCTTCACTGAGGTGCGCATGCCGGCCCCCCGAAGCAGATGTTGACTGCCGTGTGATGCTGGATAGCTGCTACCCAATTTTTCCAGGTCAGCTAAGACCTTATGAGAGACTCAACACCCCCTCGAGCAATCATATCATGACCAACCCCCCGCCCCCCACCACCACCTCCTCCTTCTTTCTAGAAAGTCTGTGACTGGAAGCCTTCTGTGACGTGGGGGGATTTCTCAACAAGGACACACTGCAGGGGCAAAGTCTCTGGGTAGTTTATCATCAAAGCGCCACAGCCTTCCGGACCCCGGCAACAAGTGATTCATCCCTCACAACTCATCTCGGTTGCAGACCGAGCAGTTGCCTTTGCTGCTAAAACCAGAGAGAGAAGCTCTCACTCAGCTGATCCCCGGAGAAGCCCGGCTGGACGATTTTCTCCGAGATTGGTGCCGAGTACCAATTTTCAGTAATAATCTGCGGTAAACGAAACGAAAGTGGAAAGTTCCCACATAGATACTCGGGCTGGCTTCCGCCACGGCGACCTCTCACGGATCCTGGTAATATCTTTATTTGTTATAGAGCAAATTCCCAGTGTGACTCTCGACAAAGTCATTGCAGCTTTAAATGTCAGCGATAAATTTCACAGCAATCCATCCGATAGATGAAAGATATCATGCAAAAACCACAAATGTCAGCCTCGCTGTAGGGTTACCCCACAAGACGGGGGGTCGGCAGTTTCTTTTGCAATTATCCTCCAGGACCCATTAATGTCTTGACTAAATTTTATGGTGATTCGTCAAACGCTTGGTCAAAACGTCTGCATGCTTTGATTCCACACTCTGATCTCCTCAAATGTTCATGTCATCCCTCCAGGGTGTTTCCTGTGACGAACACGCTTAAGCGAAAATAAGTTAACAGACTTTCCGAAGACTAAGAAAGACCGAGGGTGTTTTTTCGGGTCCTCTGCGGGAATAACTGCAAATATCTTTTGTCAGTCACTGTCCGCTACTGACAATATATACAGCTAATCAGGCGACAAGGGAGTGGAGGTTTTCCTGGGTATCTGGGACTAAGGGGCGGAAGAGAACTGCTGAGATTCATCAAATTGCACTGATCCCATTTGAAAGTAGGTCACGCCACTGCACGCAGATATCCTATAGTTTCCTCCTAAGTCTTCCAATTTAGACTGGCCATTTCCATACTACGCAATCACCTTCCACCCGCTACCTTCGTCTGATCTTCAAAATTTCTTCCCCGTCCAAGTCTTAACTATGTTTTACGAGCTGCTTTCTAACTAACTACCGCTCCCCCCCCCCCCCCACACCACACACACACACTTCCTCCTGTCGCCGCAGCCCTCCAGTCGGCTGGCAGGCCCTGCCTATCGACCTGTTTTTTTTCAATCCTCCGGTGCCCCTGGTGTCCCGGTTTTCCCTCCGCATCTCGCCTCATTCTGCTTTCCCTCTGTCCCACCTTAGATCTATCGGGCGTCCAGCTTCATCGTTCCTCGCCGACTTTTGCTTCGGCCCATCTGGCCTCGGTGCCCCGCTCTCCTTAGCAGCAGGTTAGACCGGCCAAAACGAGGAAGAAAAACGTCCACGTAAAAGTACAGAAGCCTCTGTGACTCAGCTGTTTGTTTTAATTCTGCTGCTCTGGCAGGCACATACTCCAATATAAAATGTGGTGAATTCAATTTTATAAGTAGGTTCACGTAGCTTGCACTCCTTTCCACTAATTCCCACTTAAGAGGATAAGATTCAAGTTCATTCAGAGAGATGACAGAAGGAGCCATTCATATGCTCGCTCTCCTCTTCCTCAAACTAAAGCCCCGTCGATGCACGAAACTCGCCTCTCGTCGAAAAACGAGCCTTCAGCATCACATATTCCGGAGGCATCCCTGAGACTTTCACGGCCGACCTGCCTGTTGCGTCGTCTTCCAGCTGTCAGCTACACACTGCAGCTTGTGGTAAAGCAACACGCCGCAAACCCGAGAAGGCAGGCTGACCGAGCGCATGGGGGGGGTAGAGAAACTGTAACATGGCTAAATGTGGACACGGCAATAAACAGCAGGAGCTTCACACAGCAACACCTTGCTGCAGGTCTGCGTGTCCCTGTCAGACAATGAATAATGACGCGAACCCCTCTCTGCCTGGCGTGTTTGTGTGCCATAATTGCAGCACATAAACTAGAGCCGACACTGAAGTCATTTGCAGCATGTATTTTGAATCCATACCCATGACTCGGAGGGAGAAAATACGAACATGGCCGAATGAAGAGAAGAGAAAAGCCCATCTTAGCTAATGTACTTCTTTTTCAGACAGAAATGGCAAAGCAAGTAAAAGCCCGAGCAGCAACATCACTAATGAAATCCTTGAATTTGGTCTATTGAGCTATAGGATGGCTTTATTTACTCACTATCATCTGCTGCATGAGCATGAACCGATATTTGCGAGACGTCACAAACTCGGCCCAACGGCAGGAGACATCCAACCTAATGTGGGAGAGGAGTGGGCGTGCGGGTGAACGTGAATGCGAGTATTCCTCTTAGCCTACATGTATAAATGTACTATCAAAAAAAATTTTTTATGATGTTTGCGTGACCTTGTCAGTGGATGACCGTGTGCTGCGTTTCTGTGTGGGATGTGGACTTTTTCTACCTGCACTGTAAAAAGGAAAAGTGATGTTTAATAGGGTGGATTTGTGCAACCTTAAATGTCGGCTCGAACCTCGTGTGCTGAACCACGTAGTCAATTTTTGATCTTCAACTCTGCTTTCCTACAACAGCACTTTTTAATTCAGGACCTCTTATATGGAGCCAACCAAACTAAGCATTGTACAACAACCTGGCTACAAACCATTGTAACTCAATCCAGTTTTGTTCACTTTTACAGTCTGAGTTCACACACGTCCCACGATCTGACCGAGGCACCACCTTCGACTGTCTCCTGTTGAATTCCCGACAGCGTGTGTGAATCAGCCCAGGTTGACCATATGCTTCACTGCCTGCTCCTCTGGTGTTTAACACTGAGCTGTATCGCGGACAGATGGTCCAGCTGCTTCTCACCGTGCCCACGTTGCTTCATAG
>JASSRZ010007963.1:3661-30618 GCA_032164315.1 Malacoctenus gilli | reverse complement strand
AGGAGCAGGAAGAGAGGGAGAGAATCTGCCAGGAGGAGTTAAGATCGCGCTGGGAGGCTCAGCAAAGGTGGCTGGCAGCAGCTGACAAGGGCCAAAGGAGGAGCTACAGGAGGAGCTGGTGCTCCTAAAGAAGGACGGACCAGCAGGGAGAGAAGAAGGGGAGAGCAAAGATGGCTATAGTCGGCCTCCTCTCCTCCTAACTTGGTCCTGCCCTCACCAGCCTCCGTCAACGTCACCTCTTTTCTTTTCATGTCATAAAATAAAAATACATCATTGAAAAAAAAACCCCACCTTGTGTCTTTTGAGAGTATGTATTCAAGAGGAAAGTGTTAAGGTACAAATGGATGTTACGTATCTTGCGAACATGTTTGACATGATTGGAAGCCCAAAGACTCGGGAAAGACTGGTATGGAACACGGTCGCAGAATGCAGATGACCACCTCAAACTTAACAATGGAGATGACGGGAGTGCACCGAGACTTTAGTGCGACTCCTAAATTCTGTCAGCTTTTAGTCTGCGACTGTGAAAATCGTTAGGTGTGAGCCCAGCATAAGAAGAAACGTACCGTTGGAGCTAAACCGAACTGAAACCGACACTTTGAGATGTTTTACGTTCTCGTGAACATGATAGATGTAACTGGATTTCTTTATACTCAGATAACCGTGAACAATGATGCTTTTTTAGCATCTCAAACATAAAAAAAAAATCTGTAAATACAGCTGATAGTACAAGACAAGAGAGTAATTATGGGGACTTTAAGAGTCTTGTTTTGCTCTGGAGTGCAAAAGTGGCCGCTCCAGCAACAGTAAATCTCCCTGCATCTGTAATTTAAAGGAAGTGACATTTCACTGTGAGCGGCATTTTCAGATAATCAGTTAAAAATAGAAGAGGAAGCACAAAAAACCCGGCACTGGTATGGAGCACTTTGAAAGAGCGCCTTTGGAGAACCACCAACTGAAAGTCTTTTTTTTTTTTTTTTTTTGGTTTTAAACTGATGTGTCGGTGCAGTAATGAGTCTTTGGTGCTAAAGGTGTCCAAACATTAATCATAAATGAGGATGCAAATTTCCCATTAAATATTAACAGGGGCCCGTCTAATACTCGCCGCAGAGACGGGGTGCAAGGACACGCAAGGACAGAGGGATGAATCGTGCTGGATTCGCCTCGTGCTGACCCCTGAATCCATCAGAGAGTGTCCGCTCATGGCCACATTATTAGGCACACCTGCCGCGGCGCTGCCTCAAATTTTCCCTGTCGAACGCCTCATTTCTCCAGAATCGTTTCATCTTGAACTTCCATCATTTGCAATGAGTGAAAGACAAACGCAATAAAGTGACACGCACTGTTGGCTTCTTCTAAATCCTCAATGCTTTGGCTTTTTCCAGTCAGTTAAAATGCAAACTGGCGCCTCTGGTTCACACGAACCGGTGTCGAAGAACTCGGAGTACCTGCGCTGTGTCTCAAAAGGTTTTTCTTCCTTGTGCCCTCGCGTGGCAAAACTCAACCTCAACAGTCCACACCACTCTGGAAGCGATCGATACCGACGCCGCAGCCTTGAAGCTGCTTCTAGGGTGTGCAACCAGTGGCTGCGCAGCTTGGGTTTCCTCCGAGCTTCATAAAGCTCCACCGTGCCAGGCTGAATCTGCAGCTGTGTGAGTCCATCGGTCAACATCCATACTGTACGGATATGCATTTTTTAGATCCAGGATGGAAACTCTCACATCAAAGCCTCAGCTCTGAAACATTAATCATCCAAGCTTATAAGAACCCACACGGAGCATCAGCTTCTTCTATTTTTTTTCTTGTGGGGTCGAGATGCCGGAGAAATCCGGGCTAAGTCTTCCACTGATGCAACTTCCAACATACATTCCATAAACTGGAATCAGCTCGTTTATTGAATGCTGAATGATCAGATGTCTGCTCCGATTCAAGGCCTCACCAGAAGTGTTTATAAGTGGCCACTTTACGGACGGAGAAGCTGTTCTTCAAGTGTTATTTAGATCGCTTCAATATCAGACTCTTATAAATTCACACTTCTGCTATTTCCTGCATAAAAGCTTCTTCACACAGCCTGCTCCCTCATGACCACGGCCAAATATAGACAGAACCCTCGTCTGATTACGAGGGTTATAAAAACTTATAACAAGACTTTTTGAAGTCGAAAATAAGTGCGTAATGTCACAGCAGGTGCGAGTGGAGAGCAGGAGAGGACCCCGAGTGCAGGAGTCAGGAGGGATCAAAACTTAAAGACTTTATTTTGATCCCCCCCCTGAAAAAAACAGAAAATCAAAGGCTCCAGTGGAGGGAAAAGTGTCCAGTAAGGTGCAAAATCCAACACAAAAACAAGGCAGGGTAACTGAAACTTTTAACTCCAAACTAAAAGTCCAGAACAAGGCTTGCGGGGACTGCAGGGAGCGACGGGAAGAACCGACACAGGACGGAGGAAGAAACCGAGCACGGACATGCAAATTGCAGGCCGAGAGAACATGCAGATTCAATTGTTCACTAACGAGACAGGAAGGACAAAGTACCTGAAACCAGAGGGGAGGAAGACAGCAAAGTAAAACAGGAAGTCACGAGGCAACGTGATGAGGCAAGGCCAGAGGCGAATAAACTAGAAACACTGAAACCTCAAACTGAAAATCTCAAAGTAAAACCAAGGAGAGGTCGTGAATCTCAACCAAACGCACTGTGAGTCCCAAAAACGAGACAAGGTGATGCAGGAATCCTGACATGTCACATGTTCGTGTTACTGCGCCCAAATATAGATGTGTTTGACAAAAGAAAGTGATCACATGTGGTCAGTCATTTAACAAAAGGATCAAGTATCTCAAAGACTTCATGGAATACAGAAATTTCTGTGTGTGTCGACACATTTACGACCAAAACAGTCGAAAAACAGAACTCGCTGACAGGCTCTCACTTAACTGGGTGATGAGTTCGGGTCATTTCTGTGGATGCAAAGTCAGCAAAACGCCCCTTCGGTGAAAAATGATTCATTCGACGCTTGACACAATTTCACAGTAAAAGTAAAAATATCCAATACTCATTTTTTTGACACTTTTTTTGGGCAGAGATTGAGACATTGAGCGCAAAAACCAAACGGAACTACAGTGTATTTTCCATTTAACAGACAAAGAGACCCAATGTCCTTGTCAAAGCTGTTTATGAACAAATATCAAACAGCATGCGTGTCAGCGCCGACTGCAAACACCACACTGCGCTGTGGAAGATCACGAAGGTGCCGTGACAGCCGTATCAAAGCAGAAGTAGCAACAGGATTCGCCGACTTCCATATAAGGCGGGGCCGTTATCTCAGCACGGGGGAAGGGGGAGGGAGGGGGGAGTGTGGGAAGTTACTCAAACGGCCACATTTTCACCTGTCACTTCCTGTAAACCCGCTCTCTGTTCTTCAACTCAGGAAATTTCACAAATTGACGCTCACAGCTGCGTTTTTTTTTTTTTTTTTCCCGCGTCCCTTTATTCTGTCAAGATAAGGAATTTTAAAGGCTTCCCTTTCATCGAAACAGGACAGAGACCAGCTCTGACAGGCACGTGTGACTTCAAGAGAGGAGAGTACACGTTCCAACGGGTCCCTTCACCTTTAGCCAGCCTGCTCAGTCAATCAGTGGGGCAGGAAAGCCACATTCGGTTTAGCCTGACACAGCCTGATTGAACCACTTTTATCAATCAGGCCTCTTTTATTTAATTGTATTTTTTAGTACAATTCTCTTTTATTTTACCCATTCTATCAATTTGTTGCTCATTTATTCATTTTATTCAATCTATCAATCAATTAATGTAATTTTATCTTGTTTTCTTTCATCATTTTTTATTCAGTTTATTGCATCAATAGAGGATTTTTGTTTTTTTTATGCCCAGATAATTAAAAAAAAGAAATAAATAAAAGTAATTACACCAAGGAGGTTCAGTCAGTGTCAGTAAAGGTTCATAAATCCTTGAGAATGTCACTGTGACTTGCTGGACTGCCTGGACATACAGGACATTAAGGGTTAAAGACGACAGCAGCGCATACAGCTCCTGGATCTGTAATTATTCGGCTGTTTTTCTAATACGATCATCCTGGCGTTTGTAATTACTCGCCAAGGATTTGGACAGTTTGATGCAATTAAAATAAGAAACTCAACCCAAACAGAGCCCTCATGGGATCCTCGGTGGATTAGTAAAGGAGGGGGAGGGGGGGTATAAGAAGTGCGCTTCCTCGGAGAGCTCAGGTGAACCCGAGAGACGGTGTCACGGAGGAAACTCACCAGAAGCCTGAGTCCGTCCACCCTCAGCCTGTTGACGGTGACCACACACTCTGACATGTTGTTCTGAGCAGAGAGGGAGACAGATCTGGTTTTAGCGAACGGACGAGAGCAGAGGCAACGGCACGAGGGTGAACTGCTGAACTCTCTGGCTGAAAGGGTTGAAAAAAGGTCAGGCTGCCTTCGTGTCCTTCGTTTTTGTCCCCCCCCCCCCATAATGCCCTGCACTCACCTTGCGCATGAAGAAGGCCACCTGCGCCTGGTCCCACTCCTCGCACTCCTCTCTGGTTGGCAGGTCCATCCCTGCCTGGACGTTGAAAGGGAGGGGGGGCGCTGAGCAGGAGAGCACTTTTGGAAAGGACGGCAAAGCACTGAGGCGTCCGAGCGTGGCGGCTCGCGCCCTACAGCGAGCAGAAGTAGACGCACTGGGAGGTCAGCTCATCGAAACCAACGCACCTTTCTTGCTTCCTTCTTTAACTTCATCCATAAATAATGCTGCCATAAAAAAACAAAAAAGAACAAAAAAAACCCAACAACAAACAGCAAAAAAGAGGCTTTCGATTGTGGCTGAGATTGCAGGGAGCCCAGCGGCAGAGGGGGAAACAGGGACTTCCTCAAAGTCACTCAAGATAAAAACCCTGAAGAAACTGAAGTGTCATAATAGTGGGACTTTATTTTCAATCTGTGAGGCTGAGCCACGCTTCATTTACCGTCAGACAAAGTGTGTAATTTACTGCACATTTATTTTTATTCCGAGCTGTAACCTCATTTAGGCTGCAGGAATATTCCAATTTGAAGTAAGTGGAAGGATTGCCAACAGCTGCACACTCTCAATTCAAAGTCATTCGCAAGGAGGGGGCACAGTTTCCTTTTTTTTGGTGGTGGTGGTGGTGGTGGGGGGGGGGGGGGGCTTTTTTTTTTTAAGAATTCAAGTGGCATTTTTGTTGACGGAGTAAAAGTGACTGTGAGGAAAACTTCAGTGGAATATAGAACCGTCGAAGATCGAGCTCCTTTTCTTTGCTTTGAGGTTAGCAGAGGTCAAACACACAATCACACATCACTCAGGCCACACCCCAAAGTGCTGACCCCCTAAAATTAGACTGAGGAAAGGCTGTGGACGCCCCCTTGTCTACACAGGGCCACAAGAGCTTTCAAAATCAACGTCCTCTGCAGTTTCTCGGTTCTGCTCTTGATTCTAGAATGTTTCTAATTTTGGTTTTCTTTGAAATTCAGTCGGTCAAACTTTGTCAACCTGAAAGTAGCAAAGTGGTCAGGATCACTCTGGTACCCGTCCCACGGAGAGGGGGTCCTGGACTCCAGGTAGGGAACTATAGAAGATGAATGGATGAAGCAAAAGATGGCATTTATTCTTCTGTGGTGCAAAGAAAGAAGAATCAAAAAATCATTTCACAAAGTAAAACATGCCAACGTGTTTCTTCAGAGTCGTAGCCGAAGGCTTCAGACAGCTAATAAAGTATCCTCTGAACGTGACCTGCCGCTTTGTCCCCTCCGAACTCGACTAAATATGCTCGATAATTGCGATTATCCGACCATTTTATCAGGCGCTCGCGACGCGAAAGCAGGAAGAGCGATGAGGAATCGGGGCCATCGCTCTCGCCGTGATTGCTGCTGGCAGCTAAAAAGCCATTTGTCTTGGCGCAGTCAGAAATCCATCGGTCTCCGTTTGGACGGAGGCCAGCGCCCTCATACGCGGCGGCGGGGATTGGATGGGGTGGGTGGGTGGGAGGGTGGGGGTCTATACAGTCGAACAATTAGTGGCGTCTACCCTTTGACCCCTCCCCGTTAACCCCCGGGACTCCGGGCTAATGGGAGGCATGTAATAATTTCTGTCTCACAGACAGAAGCAAGGTGCGCTTATTAAAGTGACGGCGCGAAGCGACGCCGCGCTAATTAGATGTAGGATAAAGGCGAGTAATGATTTCACCCTCCTCCCCTCTTCGGAATCAACAAATCACTCCTGTTGGGTGCGCTGAAGCACATGCGTGATCGTTAATTACGGGCAAAGGCCCACTCAAAGCTTTCCTTGGGCTCGGCTGACCTCTGTGAAGCGAGGGCGTTCGACACAACGCCGCTGCTGCTGTATTTACTCCTGAAAGCGGAGCGAGGCGAGCTCGACCGATCGGCTCTATTTCCAGGCGTTTCCAGCCCGCCGAAATGTGGGTCCCGGACACCCGCTCCGGATCTTTGTCGGCCCGCCTCGGCGGTAGAAGTGTCCGGGAGCTTGAGGGGGGCCCTGGGGAGGAGCAGGGAGAAACTGCCCACAAAGGCTCCGGACGCGGGCAAGTGAGCTAATTAAAGCGGCGGAGCAGATGGTGCAGCCTCGGTCCGGACATAATGAGACGGTGAGCGGCGAGACGGACCGGACATGGCAGGACAGCTGTGAGGGGGTGTGTGGTGGGGGGGGGTGGCTGTGAGGAGGGGAGGGTGACCAGAATTCGGGCATCTCCCCTGAGTGAGACTTCACTCCAGCCAAGAGAGTGAAAGCAGAACTCTGAGCGGCGAAAAAAGTTTGGAGCCGAATTCGAAAGAAGCTGCTGGTGGTGTGTTTGCCTCCCCTTCTTGGGAAAAAAAAAAAGAAAAAAGTGTGTGTTTGCCAAACAACTTTTACTGGCAGGGAGTAATACAGCACTAACAGTGTGGTTTTTTGGGGTTTTTTTTTTTATCCGTTTGTTTTGGTTTTCTCACGCAACCCTCCATCATTAGATCTCGGCAGGTGGTTCTTGGTAAACACCAAATCCTCAACACCTGTTGCCAGAGGCTTTTCCTGTCTGCCAACTCTTACCAACTCTGCTCCAACTGACACACTGTTTGGCAAACAAAAAGAAGCCCCTCGTGTGAGATAAACAACGATGGGAGGGTTTTTTTTCTTCTTCTTCTTCTTCTCCTTCCTAAATAGAAGTTAAGTCAAAGGCTCAAGAGGTGAACAGGCACCGGCCCGACCATGTTCCGAGCTCTCGCCGCCAGGAAGAAGGCGAGGACGGAGGGGCCCGGCGCTCCCGGCCGCACCGATGCAAAGTTTGAGGGTGTCAGGGTGTACCTGGTGGAGAGGAAGATGGGCAGCAGCAGGAGAGGCTTCCTGACCCAGCTGGCCAGGTCCAAGGGCTTCATCGTGGAAGACGTCCTCAGGTCTGGGGAAACGCTCGTCTTTTTAGCTGCTGAGAGCTCATCCTGGATGTGAGAGAGAGAGAGAGAGAGATGAAGGGCATTTCACTGTGTGCTTGGCTCCAAATTTAGCAGCTTGACCTTGTGGTCCTTGAACTCCAATGGCAGTCCAATGGAGTTAGATGACCAAAAAAGTGTCGATTTTTCAAAATAGGTCAAACCTGCACTGATTTGATGCAATCCTCCTTCTGAATTTGTTGGTTACTTTTGCGGCCTGTCTCTCTCTTTCAAGGTTTATGGAAATTACATTTGCATAAGCTTTATTTTTTGAAGTCCTGACAGTAACTGTCCTTCCTGGTGGTGGAGTGGGATTAGATGTAAATAAATAGCAAAGTGTCTGGTCCAACACGTGTTCGCTTGCTGTGGTTAGGGTCAAGCGTAACTCAAGATCAACCCTTTGAGACGTGTTTGCATGTGTGTGTGTGTGCTTGCCCTGTGATGGACCGCCGACCACTCCAGGAAGCAGCCCGTCTGTGCCTAATGTCAGCAGCGCTTTGACTAAAATGAAGCAGTATAATGACACGTCTACTATTTGAAGTATCGTCATTATTAACATCACTGATGAGAAACAACTGAGCGAGCCGGAGAGCCGGTCCTCCTCTGAGGCGCCCGCGCCTCCTCAGACCCGCTTTCTTCCAGGCGTCTCCCTTGTTTCCAATTTCAGCGGGTCTCGTCCACACGGCTAATTAGAGGAGCGCTGTTGTCTGCAGCGCGGATAATTAGGGAAAGGGTAGGACATCCATCGTGCCACCGCCTCACCTTAGTGGATTCACCCTCTGACTCATAACTCACCGCTCGAGCGCAAATATGTTCAAGCAAAGCTGGGGGTGAGGAATCGGCTCGAGTGGCTGGCGGTGAGAAAGCTTCCAGCATGAGAGGAAAGGCACCAAAGCGCACGTGCGCGCGCACGTGCACACACAAAACACACAGAACTTTTTTTTAATGAGTTTGGCGCAAGTTTTTTTTCTTCTTTTTGTTAAGTCGCACTTAAGATGTGATGTTCTGTGAGCTCGTTCGGCGCGACGATGAATCATCCATTGTGCAGTAATTATGGAAGCAGCATGCCGTCTTCCTTTTTTTTTTTTTTTTTTCTCCCGTCTCTAATTGGAAGTATCTTTTAAATCCCAAACTGTGAGCGCAGCAGAAGGCCTCCGCTTGACACCGACAACAATTGGGAGTCAGGTCCCCTTTTGAGGCTGGTGATGCCGTCGACGCCACCTGAACAAAAAGCCCCCTTTGTTTTTGTTTAGATTCAGAGCTTCGCTTCCTATCCAGTGTTGTTTTATCTATTTCTTTTGTTTCCAAGGCATCTTTAGGTAAAACGGGCGGAATTTAAGCATATGATTACGTTTTTAATCGCAGGTAGGGGGACCGTACGAGTGCGCGAGTGATGTGTGTACATGTGTGCGCGCACGCGAGTGTTTAACTGCACGTCTGAGTGTGCCTGCCAGCCGTGCGCCAGCTTGGCCGTGGCAGCATTCCCAGAAACACAGCTTGAGCGCTCCTACGGTTACACTTGGCTTGATACAATTGTTTGAGACCGACGTCAGGAAGTGGAGCGTGCCCGCCTCAAACCGACATTAATTCTGCAAGCCGACAAAACTGATATCAGCTGCCGTTTGATGGCAACCCCTCCCCTATCTCGTCTTACACAAGTTATAGGCAGGCTGCCTCCCGCATATGGCCAGGAACGCACACACACACACACAAACACGCGCGCGCACGCACACAAGCAGACACAAATGTCTCCAACGCATCTAAATTTCAAGTCTGATGCACATAAACATGGATCCAAATATCGACTTGTTTGTCCTGGTTGATTGATGAGCTGCATTAATGCTGCTTTATGTTACACAAAGACACACACAGACACACACGCACACTTCGCTCTGCTCGAATCAGTCCACCTTTTTGCTTTGGAGAAACCGTGCCTTATCCATCAGCTCGCTGTGACTGAGGGGGGTGGGGTGGGGGGGGCCCGAACACGGGGGTGCTGCTGAGCTTTGGGGGTGGTTGGCGTGGACGAAAGGAGGTTGGTGGGGAGGAGGGAGCAGCTGCAGACAAGCAGACGGACAAGAGTTCTGTCAAAACAGCATCAGGAGCAAACAAAAAAACAAACCCCGTCGTGTTCCACTTCAGGACAGTTTTGTCTGATGAAGCAAAAAACTCTTTTTCTCTGCTGCCATGTTTTTTTTTGTAATTGTTTACAGTGCTCATATGCTCCCACCTACTGGTCAGCAATCTGGGAAGGATAAATACAGAGCAAAACTGCAGGTCAACACTTGTATCGATCAGTGGCATGACATTTGAAGTGAACAGCCGAGGTCCATCTGTGATGTTCCTGTCCTGTTCAACACAAGCAGTCAGAGTCTCTGGTTCCGATCAGAGGGACACTTTTGTGTCCTTGACCAGCAAACTGTTCACGGAGAGCTTCTCTCGTTTTCACTGTCCGTCAGCCTTGTCCGTCTTCACCAGGTGTCTCTCGTCCCCACCCTGTCTGCCTTCCTGCTTCGTCCGCCGCCCTCCTCCCTCGCTGTCCCGCGTCTCGCCACTTCCTCCGTGCTTCCTGTTTTCAGCGATTTCCTGTGCTGTTTCTCAAGACTTTGCTTTTTTTCAGTACTTTTCCGCCAGACGACTTCACGTTCCGCCCGCGTCTTATTCTCTTCCCTTCGCCCTGCCGTGCACGCGCGTCCCCGCGCTCACCCCCCTCGCGTTGTCGAAGGCCCCGCCCCTGACGGCGCCAGCTGCGCCTCCTTCGCCTCTCCTGGTGCATGTTTCTCACCTTGTCTCCTTGTCAGTCCATCTGCTGTGCTATCTTTTGATCTTCCCGTTCGTCTTATTGTTCTCGCAGTCGCTTTCTCCCGGCCATCTGTTCCTGTGTTTGGTTTGTTATTTTGTTTTAGTTCTGGACTCAGTTTTCGGTCTGCTGCTTCGTGTGAGCTATGTTTTTTTTGGTTCTTTTTTTTTTTTTTTTACGAACCGGCGTCTCGGCTTTCTGTTTATCCAGGCTTCTCTGTTTGGGTCCTCTTCCTGCAAGGCTGGCAGAAGATCTCCGGAGAGCGCGCGTTTATTCGTTTTTATGACGCTCCCTAACAGCCTTCATTGTTATTATACTAGTCAGGGCGGGCTTTATCATCAGTCGTATCTTACATGGAGGCACGCTCGGCGATACAGCTGTAATTGAGTTCGCTTTCTTCGTCGCCTGCAATCCCACAAAGTAACGAGGGAGCATAGCGTTGCTTTTGGACAGGGTGGGACGGGTGATGAGCGATACTGTCCTGCTCCAGTTCTACTCTGGCTGTCACAACCCCTATGAACTAAAGTAATGGTTTAAAAATCAATCCAGTTACTTTAGTAACATGGTATTTTCCCAACATCAATCTTTTCAAATAGGGAGTTTTCCCTTTTGTTCCCTTCAAATTATCGATTTTAGTTTACTTGAATTGTGGTTACAGCAAGTTTAACTGAATGTTAGAGTCTCAGGGCCCCTCTAATTTTCTGGTACCAACCAAAGAGGGTCCTGGGCCCCTGGCTGGGTTAACACTGTAGCTGCACAGTGACTATTTTCATTGGATTTCAATGATTTTTACTGATGAGCCTTAAATCAGCTCCGTGTCCAATCACCTGATTCGTCTTTGAAGCCGTCACGTTCGAATGCTTTGCTGTTTTGACGAATTGCTGTAAAAGACAGACAGAGAAGGCGGCGCCACGCTGTGCCAATCTGTTTGGGACACACTCGTCCTCTGATCGAGTCTGCTGGGTTTTTTTTTTCCCCCACTTTTGGAAGGAAAAGGAAGGGAGCGACTGACAGGAGCGGGGCAGAAGAGACGACTAGAGACAGTTCTCCATATCAGAGCCCGTCCTTGTGTCGGAGCTCTCAGTCTCACTGATTTTTGGAAGCGCAATCTGGTGCCGGGCTCGCGCCCCCCCCCCCCCACCCCGCCGCCTCATTTGCATGTCGGCCTGCCGTTTTTGCATTCCGCGCAGCTCGCTCACCGTAAGAAGCTTCCGATGGACTGCATCGGGGTGAGCGGCGCCTTTGAGGGGGGAGTGGACTCGTTTCTCCTCCCGACGATCTTCAGCCCGACTCGTCACGTGACGGAGAAATCAAGAGCCGACTCTTTACGGAGGGGCCTCGACAAGTGCTCACGCCGGGGGATCTTAAGCTTTTAGAGATAATAGTTGTGCTGCCGAGACTCCTCGTTGTGCCTCGGTGTCGTTGCCTTTGTGCTGAGGAGGATTTCTCTCACCCCCATGGACCATCAGTGGCCAGATTGCGACGTCGAACAGATAGGGGATTAGCTTTGCCTGTGATTTGGCCAATTAGGCCTAAGCCGGAGCTCTGCTGGGAGCTTCCTTAAAGAGTCTTTCCACTGATTTACCCTCGCCAGGAGAGGAAGAGGAGGGGCATGCTGGGGGTAATTATGCACGGCTGGGCGCCCTGATTGGGTACGGTAGTTAGATGCAGTGGCAGGAAGCGGAGCAAGAGGAAGGGCCTGCGATAAAGGGGAAAAAATGTCTGCTCTGAGAGTCTCGGGGGAGATGGAGGAGGCACCGGTTGAACGAGTGCAGCTATCAAAGGTTGCAGAGAGGCACAGAGGGTCTGCGGTGATTGTTGTTTACTCTGTGTCAATCCCCCCCCGCAACAGCAGAAGCGAAGGCTGAGGGGAAGCTAAGATCTGAGGCACATTTCAAAAGCTCCATCCCCGCACCTTCACCGGAGCTGCCGAGGCCGGCACAGGATGTGTCTTTTGGTTAAATCGCGCCGTTAATGGAAGCTTTCGATCAAACGACTCAAGGCAGTGCCGGGGTTCGCTCGGTTCATCGAGACTGAGAGACTGTCTGTCTGTGGAGGTCGTCGGCTATCCAGCTATCTCTGATTTCATCAGCAGCTGGACATGAAAACCTTCACGATGTTGCGTCTGAAAGTTGATCTGAACCATTAAATGGAAGAAAGTTTATGAAAAGTTCTTCAAGGCTCATTATGAGCATTGCACAAAAAGGAAAGGAATTAGATGTCGGAACACTGTTAATCTGCTCTAACAACGCAACTGTATGCAGCCAGTAGCGACAACAACAAAAAACAAACAACAAAGCTAAAATTTTATGGGTGCAAACCATATAAGCTCTGCTGCTCATCCCACAAATGCATGTTACTTAGAACTCTGAATGTCAACCTGTTTTTTTTGTGGGTTGTCTGAGGCTGCACGTTTTAAAAGTAGAGCAGGCGACATGAGGAGTTGAGCGAGTTTGACAACAGTGACGTTTAGACGACTGGCTCAGAGCCACAGCTCTCTGGGGGTGGGGGGGGGTGGTGGTGGTGGGGGGGGGGGTTCTGACCCACAGAGGTCAGCATCCATCAGAAGATGACCGAGGGGGGAGGAAGGAAAGCTGGAGATCGCTCCTCATCAGCCTGTTCTCGATACGTCATGCCAGCAGAACTTCTTTCTCCGTGGCGTCTGACAGCCACTGAGTGATACGGCTTCTTCCCAGCCGGCGCTGACAGTTGTTTCACAGCGCATCATTTGGAGGAGCAGCTTGCTGAGGGCGAGGTGCGCGCGAGTTTGTCGCCGAGTGAGAAGCGTCCCGACGATGGAGAGGAAAAGAGCAGCTGTTCCTGCAGCACGCGGAACATCCTTTAACCTGGCGAAGCATCAATGGAGATGTGAGGCTGCTGGTTTATCAGGAGTCTGATGCAATAGTCACAGATCTGGTTTTCACTTCATCCTTTTGCTGAGTTTATTCAATCCAACTGAATTTTAACTGGAGGAAAGAGACAATTCCAGCTAATCTGAAAGAGATAAACTGTATTTTTCCTAGCTAACCAAATGATGATGAAAATCCACTTTAATATATGACAAATTATTCCAAACATAAACTGTTTTTGCTCATTCTCCAATCTGCCATTTTTAAGCCCCACATTCGCCTGACAAGAACCCCCAAAGTGAATATTTCCCCACGTGCGTTGTGCCCCACCTGCACCCCACTCTTCAAGAAGCCCCGCTTTGCCACAACCCTAAACGGAGACCCTTGACAACCCTCTGTCGCCCCCCCTCCCCGCAGCGACGCCGTCACTCACGTGGTGTCCGAGGACCGGCGGGCCTCCTCCCTCTGGACGTGGCTGAGGGGCCATCGCCTGAAGACTCTCCCCGGCATGCGCGTGCTGGACATCAGCTGGTTTACCGACAGCATGAGGGAGGGGAGACCCGTCGCTGTGGAGACCAGGCACCTCATACAGGTGAGTGCGACACAGAGCCCGGCGGATGAAGGGGTTAGCACTAGATGGCACTACGAGCTCAGCAGGAGGGGGCCGGCGCTTTGGGGGGGGGGGGGAGGACTCGACCGTGTTCAACTTTTCATGAAAGAGACGTCAATAGTGAAGGAGGACTCTGTATTTTGCTGCTGGTCCTCGCATGTTACCTCTTTTTTTCTCTTTTCCTACTGTAAATCTATAAAGTCAGTCCTGCCTGACAGGGAGCTCTTGAAAAGAGGACACATCCGACTCTGCCTCCGTCTCCGCTCATCGCAGCGCACTTCACCTCACTGATAGCGAGAGGAGCATCCTCCATATTGCGTGGGAGTGTCAAATGAACCCATCAGCTGGATGTCAGGGCTCCGAGCGGGCCCACTAACAGAGACACATACACACACTCGCCAAGCGGCACACATAGGGTTTTTTTTTTTTTTTCCCTTGTGAATGCTGCTACCAGGGCGTTCCAGCATATGGAGCCAAAATAAAGAAATATGCCGGCTTCCTGTGTTTTTTCCCCCCCCCCTTCTGCAGCAGAGACCAGTAGATGGGAAAAAAAAAAAACCTGCCAGACTCTCTCAATGTTTCCTCCAAACAGCTCTCGACCACGCTAACGGTCACAAAGAAGATTGCCTTCTCACCCAGGGAAAAAAAAACAACAACTCTAAACCCCCCCATATTTGTCCTGCTGCAACGGTGCGTCCAAAGACCGCGCTGGTGTCGTCGGGCTCATTAGCAGACGGTTAATAATGCTCCGCTGACACGTATTTACCCGTCCGCCCAGGTGATTTTTGTGTTTTTGTCAAAGACGCGGGGGGAAACGTTTACACTGCCGCCGCCTCCTGTAGATTGTCTTTTTTTTCTTTTTTAGGAGTGATAAATCCATTTAAGAAGCTACCATGTAGGGATAAAAATATTCCCAGAGCGGGGCCACTTCTGCGGCACGCTCGCCTGCGGGCTTTTCATGATCGTCTGAAGATGCAACGTGTTTTACCATCATAAATATTCCACGGCGAGTCGGGGAGGAATTTTAAGTATTAAACCCATTGAAATGTAATATTTTCCATTAGTCCCCGGCTCGCAGAGAGGCGGTTCGGCCTGTTTGAGTGGAGACGTGGCAAGATGCGAGAAGAGGACGCAGCTAAAAAAAGAGCGATGGTCGGGAAGCTGGTTTGTGAAAGTGTGCTTACTTTATCGTTTTTAACCGGAGGAGATGCTGGGAGGCTAAAGCAAGGGAGTTTGTAGGTCAGTGTGAGAGGAGCAAGCAGCTTCTCTCGGGAGGTCGGAGCCCCAGCGACCTTTGTCCCGCCCGCTGGCCCGGCAGGATTTCATTAGCCCACCTGTGTGCACACGTCCGCCTACGTGACGGGCATCGATGTGGGAGGGGGGAGGAGGGAGGGGACGGCGTGCGAGTGGGTGATGTCCTCACCCCTTTGCAGGAAGCAACGTGCGAGAAGCGGGGAGGAAAGTCCGGCAGCCGAGTTCGGGTCTTTACTGGGAAGACAAAGACAAAGACACGAAATCTGGGATAAGATGAAGTTAACAAAACACGTTTCCCCTCCACCACAAATAACAAGCGATAAAAACACAGTACAGAAAAAGCACATACTTGAAACTCTTTGGGGAAGCAGCAACATTCCTCCTTCTGCAGATCTCTAATGACACCTCTGAATTCATTGTTGGCTGCGTGTGTGTTTTTTAGCTCAGGGCTGCGAACTCGGAGAGTGAGGAAGTGTGTGCGCACAGAGGCAGGTTTAGGAATGTCTCCAAACGTTTATTGTGTTGTGTTATATCCACGCGGAGCCGCCTCATCCAAAGAAAACGCCTTGGGTCTCACTCAGAGTGGATGAAACTAGAAATACGATCCATTCCGCGCGGATACTACCTCGGCCCCGCCTTCTCCAATGACCCGCGGCTCACGTACGCCGGTTCCTCCTGTCTAAAATGACAGATTTTATGAGCTCCGGAGAAGCTTTTCTTTTGAAAGACATCGACATTCTTCATTCTGCGGCCGCCTCTGAAAACGGGCTTGCGGACCAGCTGTCGAACCTTTAGGTTGCTGCGACGTTACGGTGAAGCTCAACGACGGTTGAAACGCGGTCTCGACAATAAACAAAAAGCAGGAGACCTTCAGATTAAAAGCACTGCTCTGATTCTTTTTAATTGCTTTTAAATTGTCCTTGTTGCATTCATTATGTTATCAAACATTAAAATCGTTAAAAACACATCTCTGAAAATGTGATCTTTCTTTTATCAGCGACGCAGTGGTTCGACCTTGCGAGTTTTAAACTTATTCACGCTAATTCATTTTGAAAAAATTCAGCCTAAAGAAGCAATTTACAAGCAATTGGAAAGACTGAGCGTTGTCGAATGGAACCCACGACAGCAAAAGACGGGGGAGTCGGTTGATTGGGGGGGGGGGGGGGATCAGCGTGCCCGCTTCCATGCCGTTATCGGCCCGTATAATGACTGCGCCCAGATTGGGGGGGGGGGGGGGGAGCAACCCGCCTCGGCATGCTAATGCACACACAGTTTGCCTCTGTGGGCCCACAATCCCAAACTGAAAGAAACAAATGGGAGATGTGGTGGAAAAGCACCGCTGTGGAAGCCCCCCCCTCGCCCTGCCCTTAGACGGAGCACATTGAGGGAGTTTCTGAGGCAGCCTCACTTTTTTTTTTTGGACTGGCGGTAAAATTGTGCCGTGAAATGTATTCAAAGTTATTCCCATTTTTTTTTGGGGGGGGGGGGGGCAGGAAAGCCTCCTGGCAGAGAATAAATGACGAACAGTCTTTGAATCCCTCACTGATTGATTCAGCCCGCCAGTGTGAGAGGTACTTGCTCTTTTCATTATCTATCGGAGGCACCTCTGTTCCTCTCGCAGTCAACACTGCAACGCCACAATCGCTCCCCCCCCACGAATCCCCCCCCCGCACCTCCCCCACCCCAATCCTTTGGTAATTTTATGGACACAATGTTCCCTTTTGTGATGTCTAATTGTCTGCAGGAATATTAATATTACATTGGTAATCCTTTTGACACATATATTACACATGGGGAACCATTTCTTCATAGAATGAAAAGGCAATTTACAGGAGGCAAATTGGATGATGGCAAGCAGATTTGTAATGCCACGGGTTAGCTCGCGTAATGGATTTGGATGCCACCAGACTGTGAGATGAGTGTCATTAGCCTGTTGCCCTGGAGACACACAGTCATAAAAATAACTCCTCCAAGGCAAACAGCTACATTTTTGTGTAATTCAATTTGAACTATTTGCTCTATTCTTGTATGGAGCAGCCCTACACACCTTCGCATCGCCTGTCGGCGGTGGGGGATCGAAGATGGGGGGGGGGGGGCCGTTATGGCTGTGTTCGGCGCGGGGGCAGTGGGCACTCTCGGAACGCAACCGGAAGGAACCGCGGTTCAAAGTTGGGGGCCTTTATTCCTCTTCCTGGACCTGTGTGCGTGTTTTCCGCTGGCTCCTCTGCAATCGCTCCTGAAATCAAACAACTTGGTAAATGTTCCACATCAAGATGACTCAACGGGGGTCTCTGCAGGGCGCGGTACTCATCGATGACATCACTACTTGGTACAAGGACTCGGTAAGCAGTTGAGAAAAAACAGGGAAGAGTTTAGTCGGGTGAAGTGGAGAAGCCCCATCGCAGCAGGTGGAGAAGTTGAGATACAACATGAGCTTTGAACATACGTAGTTCCTGTCTGTACTCATGGTTCTCTGGTTCTGTCTGTGTGCAGGATACTCCGCCAGAAGGTACCACAGTCCCCCCTGCGCCAGTTTCTCAATACGCCTGCCAGCGACGGACCACCCCAGTGAACAACAACAAGATTTTCACGGTAAAAAAAAAAACGTCACCTTGGATAGAACTAATTTTCACATGTTCAGCCACCGCAGGTTGTTGCTCTTATTTGTGATGCCAAAGGACAAAATCCCCCCCCCCGCAAAAAAAAGGCGTCCCAAACACAACCTCCCCCTAATCTGTTCTGCTCTAATTGGACGGCTGGCTTCGCTTCGCTCACCGGCACTCTGACACAACTCTTCCCCGAAATACATTAACCTGCAAATGAGCAGCATCTGCAGCTGCGGCGCGTTTCGGGAGGCGCCACAGCTGACACGCCGGCGATCCCTGGCGCGGGGGAAAGGTTTGGCACGGGCACGCCCCGAGGCGCCCGCGAATCGCCACGCCAAGATGGTCAACGGACGTGACACTCCTTACGAGCAATGATGGATCCGTCACCCCCCCCCTCCCCCTCCTCCCTCCCTCCTCCTCCCCCCGCCATCTGGTGGGCTGGCTGTAAAAGGAGGGAGCGATGGGGTGAGGAGCAGTGGGCGGCTGGTGGTCGGTGGTGGGGGAAAGGGGGGCGGTGGGGGTCTGAGCACCTCTCTCATAGGATGGCAAGGTGGTTAATTGGCTTTGGTGTTGATGAGAGTGACAGAGAAGGGGGAATGATGATGGGCCAATAATGGCAATTTAGCCGCAGGTGCAGAGTGAAAGTG
This sequence comes from Malacoctenus gilli, assembly GCA_032164315.1. Classification (NCBI taxonomy): domain Eukaryota; kingdom Metazoa; phylum Chordata; class Actinopteri; order Blenniiformes; family Labrisomidae; genus Malacoctenus; species Malacoctenus gilli. Next base: position 12,404 of record JASSRZ010007963.1, on the reverse strand, counting down.
AAAACAAGCCGCAGCAACTAATGCACAGAGCAAACCAAGAAAACAAACCAGCGTCTGCTGTGAGCTGCCAGTCGGGTAACAAAGACGGGACTAGTTTATCGCTTCAGTTTTCAGGAAGAAAAGCGCGCGGCGTTCAACCGACTCACGCTTTTGTCGATGGGAAACAGAAGTTAGGACGCCGAGTTCTTCCACGGGAAACGAATGAGGTTTTTCCTCCTCTTTTATGCTCTCTGATTAAAACCAAAACCACTCTCATGCGATCCGTTTTCGCTATGACCTTGGAAATACAATTTGTAAAAAAGTAACTCCAAAGCTTCGCTCTGGATGCAAGGGATAAACGATTCACCCTCAAAGGGAGCAAGGCTATAACCACTGCAGCACCCAAAAGATCCTGAACCTGCTTTTGAGTTCATCTCGTAACTTTTTGCAGTGTTGTAGCAGCTTGATGGCAACATTTACCGACAATACAACTACACTAAAGCATCATTTTTGCTGCTGAACACTAAAGGACACCCACCCACACACACACACACACACACACACGCACGCAAGCACGCACGCACATGCACGCGCCAATATCCAAAAATTGACATGTATATTAAAAAGCCATTAAAAATGAGTCTGTGTCACACAGAGTTCAGTTTGCCATCAGACTTCGACCCCTTTGGAGCTCTGCACTTATTCCTGGGGCCTCATTTCCGTCCTGAACAGATGCAGACATTCAGAGAGTTGAAGTGAGGTGCGTGCACTCACACCATCAGCCCACTCAAAGCCCCTCACCCCACCCACCCACCCTATCAACCAAAGAAGCATGTCATTGGGCGTATCGCACTGTACAGAACAACACTGAATTCATGACCAAACCCAATTTTCGTGAAATCTAAATGTAAATAATTGTACTCCAGTTGGCGTGATTACAGTAAACAGTTTTTACAGTTATGAAAAAAAAAGTGGAATATATGATTTCTTTTTTTCACGAAGGGAAAAATGCAAAATAAATTAAAGGGTCATCTCTCCACTAAACACCAGTCGTGTAATTTTAATCGTTTATACAGAATATATTGAATTATTTTGACCCCGTAACAACTGCCATAAACATTTCACTGGTGTTTTGTAACTTTTCAGTTTGCAAATATCGTCTGTATATAAAATTGCAGAATGTTTATCCTTACAAATAACAACACGATGATTGGTGGCACTGTGAGCTATAGGAGAGTTCATCACGTATAGGAGTGTTTGATCAAATTGATAGACCGCGCTGACTTTTCATGATCCGTCTCACGAACAGTTTTCGTGGTTTTTTCCACCCTGAATATGAATTTGGCCCTGAGATGAGCAATATTGATGCAAACTCGCTGGTGAACCTGAGCGTGTGCGTGCATGCGTGTGCATGTGTGTGCGTGCATGTTTGCGTGGGAGTGTGGAGGAGACCTGCTGATGAGTTTCTGTAAGACCTATTAAGCACAGCTTAGCAGGGGCCTGCGAGGCATCTGTTTTATAATGACTCTTTACTTCCCGGTAAATGTACATAATGGATGGGCACACGTGTGGTGGTCCACACACACACACACACACACACACACACACACACACACACACACACACACACACAGGAACAGGTACAGATGTTGCGCCCCCCCTCCGCGCGCCTCACCTGGGGAGGGCTGCAGCTCAATTTCTTATCCCCCCGCTTCTTTCCACAGCATTAACTCCATAATTAGCAATCCCACTCAATTTCCCTATCCCCATGATTAAGCCATTATCTCCACATAAAGCCACAGTGACGGAGACCCTCTGATTAGAGCGAGAGCTTCTTCCTCGCCGTGGACCCCAGACCACCGAGCACTGCTGTAACACACTCCACCGAGGCAGGCCGGACGCAATTACTCAACCCATCCGAGGTAGAAGGTTGAAAAAACATGGGTGGTCCGCCGCAACCTTTGACTGTAAACCGAGCCCGTGTTTGGGCGTGGGAAAAAAAAAAGCGTTGAGCGTGGCGTCGCTAATGAGGGGTGAGCTATTGATCCGCGGCGGAGGAGCGACCCTTGATGTGTCCTGCTGGGCGCTTGATTGCGACGCGGTAACGATGAAATCCATGTGAATCCGCAGCTAATGGCAGCGCTTTTGAAGGGGGGACCGAGAGGCTGAGCGAAGCGTGTCTCTTTGTGTTTGGGTTTCCGAGTGTTGGTAGGACCATTTTTTTCCCCCTTCCTTTTAGATGCTTTGTGTTTCTCGGCGAAGGGAATCTGAGAGACGGTCCGGCTTTGCGCGTTCCGATGATCTCGCTCGGAGGGGGAAACCTCGACCGATCGTCGCAAAATGAGCTCGCCATCAAACAAAAACTCGTCCGTTTGAATATTCTGTGTGTGGCGCCGGGAAGTGTTTAGCGGGAACGCTGGGGATGCAGTTTAACCTCCAATTATACTGTCGCTACTTAGCTGAGGTGTTTGGCCATCATTATTATTATTATTACCAGTGTCAATCATAGTTAGTAGCATGCGTGATTTTAAGTTTACATTTTCCACATTTTTCCACATGCCCACATATTCTGTTTTAGTCAAATAAAACAGAATATCTAAATATTGAATGAAGTATATTTCGCAACAAGGGGAGCATCTAAATGGTCCCTGCATTCACTTCCAGCAGCGTTTTGGCCTTCTCGCGGTGAAACTCTTGCATTTTCAAGGTTCAACATTGATCTGGTCTTTTCACCTGCAGCCAGACTCAGGAAGTGTCTCCAGGACGCGATCCGTCTAGCCCTGTTGTCTTCTTCCGTCCTCTCGTCTTTTTTTTTTTTTTCTCACGTAGCTTGTTTTGGAAGTTCGTCTCTTGTCGTTTGCTTGAGGAGTCTGAACTTAAATGACTCGTTCGCGTGTGTTGTTCTTGAACTGTGGTGTCTTCTGTCTCACCCGCTCGTTAAGCCTTGATTGATTCCACCTGTGTCTCATCAATCCCCCATTTGTTCCCTCTTCCTGACCTTCACTGGGCCCTTTCGAGGATTACCTGCTTCCAATTAGATGATTTTATGCCTTCTTGTATCTCCTACATCTTTACAACATCATCACTCCCCCCCACCCCCCCACATACACACATGCACCGTCTTTGATGCCTAACAGCTTCATTGTTGTAACTGTTGATGACACAACAGTTGAAAGAGAGTTTTTTTAGGCTATTTGCTGACTGCATGTTGTCAATGACATCCAGTTAAAAGTCAAAATTAGACTCCGTGATCTACGAATGACAGTTGCATCTGTTCGTAGACTATTTTCTTATTGTGGCTCAAACTGAACAGCTACTCCGTGGTACACGCATGGCATGCGAGTCTATAACGCAGTCACTTAGCAACACTACAGCGAAATGTGTGTTTGCGTCCCCACCAAAAAAAAAAAAAAGCCAACATTCCAACAGTCGCGGCTGACTCACAGAAACTGACCTCGACGGCAGCAGCTTTCTTCACAGCTCTCCAATATTGATACAACTTAAGAGGGTTACCATAATGCATGCAGCAGCATGTGAGGCGGCAGAACCAACACGACTGCGGACGGAAGACCTTGTTGCTTAAAAAAAAAAAAAAAAAAAAAGAGCCTCGGCTGGCAGAAACTGAAACGGGAGGATTTTTGATGACCCCTGGAGCCCCAAAGAGGGAGTGTTTTATGTCCTGCTTTGGGAAGTGAATACAAATGAGAGGACTTTAAACGGTGGAGGACATCATTTGTGAGAGAAAGTCCAATTCTTGGCTCTTATTATCGGAGGTGTATTCACAGGGAGCAAAAGTTAGTCAGGCAGTCAAACCAGCATCTCCCCCCTGCTCAATTAGATGAAACTCTCTTGACTTCGGTGTCAGCCAGAAAGTTTCGCAAGGGTAAAAATAGAGAAGACGCAGCGTATAAATGTGAGAAAAATCTGACATTTGAGGATCCAGTAAACGTTTCCCTGCGTTCGTTTCTGCACTTTTCACCTGCGGAACAACTTCCGAAAGAACAAAAGACTGAAGCGCGTCATGGCTGTTGACTGAATTATACAGCTGCTTGGAAAGGCCAAACACAAAAATGCCCGCGGCGTGCATTAAGGGGGCCCATACGGGAGGAAATATATGTATTTAAACCAAGCCACAGGAAGAAAAACAAGACAAAAAGTAAAAACTCAGCACACACGATTACTGCTGTGACTGCCAATGGACCATGCAGGTTTTGAGGCCTTGTGATCTATAGTGTAACAGAGTGAAAAATATATCTTGTTTTTTTCGTTGGTTTCCAAACCAAACTACACTCAATGGAGAGTTGGACAGTTCCTCAACACATTAAGGCACGCACGCACGCACGCACGCACGCACGCACGCACGCACGCACGCACGCACGAGGCCAAGCCGAAGTTTTTAACACTGTAAAACAAACTGATGAGTTCTTGATTCGCCTTCAGTCTTAAAACCACAATGTTTTTTTTTGCTTTTCGGTTGATACTTTCTCAAATGTGCCAAATCCCAATCTGCTGGTTGATCGTGGTAAACCAGTGGTAAGGCCATATTTCTCCTCCAGCTGTCCATAACTCCCAGCTCTCAATTTGAGAAAAAACTCTCCAAGCGTTAAAGGTGAAATTTTGAATCTTTTGGCAACTTTTTTTTTGTCAAATACGTGAAATCCAGCGACTTTTTCTGGTGTTTTGGAGACTCTAACGAGAAAGCGCTCAACATTCTATACACTGACCCTGTCCGACTTGATCCACCTGCCTGGTTTGCAGGAGCCGCTCCGCTCTGTGAATGGATTACTTATCAAGCGCGAGTGACCGCCACTGATCCCACCCTGACAAATGCCCAATATTGCAAAACCCCAGTTTGAGAACCACTTTTTTCTGTTGCTGTTTGCAGCCTGGTGGAGGCTTTGTCACTTCAGCAGAGTGAACCAATGGTCACACACAGCAACAAAAAAAAATGGCCATACAAGCACGTGTATTTCTGGCCCACTCAAACATGAAAAGAGCACAAAAAAGCAAAACAACAAAAAAAAACTGCTCTATTAGTGAGTCCACAGAGTCAGGCAGCCTGCACACTCTGAGTTTTGGATTCAGACATACTGACAGATGCTCCGTGGTCCATGAAACACAATGCGAGTCCATCTTCTTGCTTAATGCACCGCTGAGTCGCTCTCACGTGGGCTAATGACGAGTTCGGACCCTTTCCTTAATGGTTTTCCCGTCGCAAGCTGGCCCGACGCGCGCAACATGTTAATAAACAGAGCGTGAGCTTGGAAATCGACGCGAGCGGTGGGCCGGTGGAAACGAGAAAAAAAAACGAACTCCCAGCTCAGAAACTTCTTGGCTTTAAGTGCGCGCTACTCCAGTTCCAGCCAAGTGAGTGGGAGCCATTTTTGAGTCTGTTCATCAGCTGTTAGATTGCCTCCTACAGAGCGGAGTGGTGTAAACATTTTTAGACGCTTCAAAGTGCATCTACTTTGCGGCGAAAGCTGAGAGCCGGGAAAAATAGGAGAAAAAGAAAAATGTCGCGGTTTAGTGGCAAAATCGCAAAGAAAAATCCTTCATGTGATGCTAATGGTTGGTACCAAAGTACTCTGTCTGCGGCATAAATCTTCCCTGCATCTCCATGCTCGTACAGAACCACCAGACACTCAGACAATTCAGGATATTAATCCTTTAGATGTCAGCTCGCTCGATTTGAAGGGAGGGTTAGTTGTGGAGGAGCGTACACGAGAAAACCAAAAAGATTGCGAAGGCATTTCTTGATTCACCTGGAGTGCGTCGGTCAAGACGTTTTCACGTCGATGCATCTCCAGGAGAGATGCGAGTGGGCTCAATAATCAGGGGAAGTTTAGGATCGTTTCACTTGTGCCCCAAATCTGATTCACGCCGCAGCTCCGCAACGTGGTGAGGTGATTATTAGACACCTCCGGCCTCCTCATGATGCGATCAGAGCTCCCGGCTGCATGCGAGAAGGAGACGGACGGAGGAAGTGAGGAGAGAGAGGACTTTGCAGATATTCAATGGAGAAAGGAGCATCGGGAGGAGGGAGGAAGAGGTGGGGCGGGCGGGAGCAGAGAGAAAGAGAGAGAGAGAGAGAGAGAGGGTGGGCATCGTCTCAGCAACAGCACCCCCAGTGAGGTGTCAATCACGCGCCGGCATCCCTTCATTCCGCTGCCGCGCGCCATTGATTTATTCATCCCTTCTTCCTCTCCGTCCCTCGCCGTCTCTGCCTGTGTCTGTCTCCCGCCGCTAACGCCCGTCTACCTGTCCCCTTTTTTTTCCCTGTGACGCCTAACAACACCCCCCCCACCACCACCACCACCACCTCCACCTCCACCCCAACCACATCCGTCCCCACTGTGATCTCGCTCACTCCTGTCGTCTCCTGCTCCCTCGCTCTCGCCGCAGCTGACAAAATTGTCGCCGCGTTCGCAAGTCGAGGTTTACACCCGCTCCTCTTTTTTTTTTTTTTTTTTACGCCCCTAATCTGCCTCGCTGCGAGCCCGCGCTGTCATCATCTGGCTATACGCTGGATGCACAACCGACATCGAAATTGACATTTGTGTCTCAGTTGATTGACATGCATTGAATGCCACTTCTCCTATAACACACTCAACACACACACACACACACTGGGATACACACACCAAAGCCGAGACAGGAGCAAACACTTTGACAAGACTAATGAGCGTGAGGGGAGAAGGAGCCGGCAGGCTCAAGTGGTCTAGAAAAGGAACCGGGTGAGAGGTCTTCAAATTGCCCCCCCCCCCCCAAAGATCGAGTGCTCTGATGTATTGATACAGAAAAAAAAAGAGAGGTGCGGCGGAAGAGGAGATGGGTGAAAAGGAGGAACGGGAGCGCTCAATCCGGAACGCGTCAAACTGTTTCCCCGCCACATTCGGCGCAGTTCACACATCCAACGAACGCTTAGCGGATCAAAAAATAGATCAAACTGGAGGATTCATTTGGATTGGTGGAATGGTGTGTTTGTGTGTGTGTAGGGTGGGGGTGGGGGGGCACGGTGGTGGAGTTTTTTGGCAATTTGATTCCGTGTTGTGGCCTCTCAGTGTGCAGTTTGTGTGACTTTCTGTGCACACGGAGCCAGGTGACGTGCACTCTCGCCCGCAGCAGGAAGGTCTGTGTGTTATTGGCCTGATGAGCGAGTCTAATGAACGCAAAGCTGTGGAAATTCAATTTAAAGCATCCCAGGGGCTTTAAACTCCCTTGGATGCACGACGATGACAGAACTGAACTTCTGTCAATGGCAAGATTCATTCTGAAGTTGCACAACCGACACGACATGCGCTTTTTGTTTTCAAAAAAGTAGTTGGAACTATACAGGCTAAACAAATGTGAACTCTTGCAGCGAGGCTGAACATTGTGAGCAGCGTCCCAACTCATTCGGAACGAGGTTATACGGATAAATTGGGAAATTGGTTAAAAAAAAAGGTGCCCGCTCCTTCATCATTAGATCGGAGACAGATCAAATCCATCTCCGGGATGTTAATGGTGTAAAAACTCTTCTCAGTGGGTCCTCTGACCCCCTTTCATGGTTTCTTCTGGAGGACGCAGCGAGGCGGGCTGCTGAGCGAACACGGCTCGCAGGCATGGCCGTGCTACCCAGTGGTGGGGGGTAAATCGGCGCGCTATATCAACGTCCCTGCGCACCAAGTCCCCCCCACCACCCTCCACCCCATTACACCCCACCCCCCCCACCCGCCTTAACTCCTCATTAATTAGATGAACACATATGCGGGGTGGATTTTTGAGCCCGCAGCGCCGACTCCACACAGCTGCTACGGCAACATGACAGCTGACGGACTCGTGGCCTGGGTGGGTGTGTGCGTGAGAGACAGTGTTGGTGTCACTGTGTCATAAAGTTTTAACTCGACAGGTGAGTTTATGAATTGTGGCTGTATACTTTGAGGGAAAACAAAAACCTGTGTTTACTGGCGTTCAGAATTCAGTATATTTTTCTTTGTTTTGTTTCCCTGAAGGAAATATTTGAACTTTTGAAAAGAAATTTGCGGTTTTAACTGAATTCTGTGCCCGTTTTTGTTTTTCAAGAGACGATAAATGTCATAATTTCAAAGCAATCAGCAACAAAAAGATAAAAAACGCAAACAGTTGTGTCAAGCGTTTTCATGATTCCAGCCAAAATCAATGCGAATAAGGTGTCTTGTTTTACTTTTATTTGTTCCCATTCAAACACTGTCATGAAATTGAAACATGAATAAAAAAAAAAAGAAAACACCTTTTCTGATTTTGGTTGGATTTCATCATTCACTTCTTTAATACTTGCAATTTCGTGGTGAGGAACAAAAAGTCCTTGAGCATCTGAAATGTGAGGGGGGGGGGTCAGGAAGTAATTGTCTCCCTCGAGTTTCACTTGCTGTCGTATTCTTGCTAATCCCTTTCTGTTTGGAGCATCACGATGTTGCACTGCGGTTGGTATGAGGCCAGTTTACTGCAGCCCTGAAAACACACACACACCCACCATCCCACCCACACCCACCCCCACCCACCCACCCACACACACACACAAACAGAGCCTGCTAAACACGAGCGCAGGACAAGCATGGCCTATCACCTACCAAACAAGCTTGCTTTGTGTATTTGTCGCATGCTGCCATGTGTGTGTGTGTGTGTGTGTGTGTGTGTGTGTGTGCGCGTGCCTGTGCATCCTTCTGTGAAGTAAAGGCTCGGGGGGGGGGGGGGGGGGGGGGGGGGGGGGGGGGGGGGGGGGGGGGGGGGGGGGGGGGGGGGGGGG